>OZ018322.1:115092006-115194423 GCA_963969495.1 Ceratothoa steindachneri
GTGGACAATTATTGGCAATGTTAATTCTTATTAGACTGGGAAATTCTTGGTACAGCCAATATTTAACCTGGTCATTTGTTGGGGGATAGCTTTTATGAAGAATAATCATTGGAATTGCTAATTTTTAATGTGGTTAGTTCTTGCTTTTTCAGATTCTAATTTTTACCAATTTTAGCACCAAGTCATCAAATATGTTTATCTCTGCTATTGGTTGTTTCATCTCACGCCTCAACACAAGTGTTGTGTTCAGGTTATTAGGGGAGGGGTATTGTTAATGGGTAAACTGCATTGGCTCAAGCGGCGATTTTATTGAGTTACCAACCATGGAATTGTTAGGAAGTGGAACCTTAGCAGCCTTAGTGTTCTGATTATTAATTTTCTCATACTCTTTATTCTCGAGTCAGTTCCTGTCACCCTGCGAACGGTAACTTAATTTGATGAGTTCATTAACTGATTTAGCTTAACAAAAACTAAACAAATTAAATGGAATAAAATACGTTTAATAGATAAAGTTACCTTACAAAAGTAGCCTTCAACTTTTCCCCTAACGATAGGCTTAAATAAACAAAGATTGAGGCAACATAAGCTGGTTGGTGATTAAGCCTTGGCCAATTTAAAAGTTTTAAGGGATTTTTTCCGAATTAAAAAAAGCTTGGGGATTCAACCGATTCCTGAGTCATGAAGAAAAAAATGGAGTGAATACTAGATGAATTATACCTCTATAATTAATTTCCTTGGTTAATTTATTCTATACATTAATGTGGAATGGAAGAAGGTACTAGAGTGTAAACGTTCCTCTCTCCTTCATTTTTCCGACATCATTTATAACAACGCATGTGTGTACAAACAAAGTTGCCTCTATTGAGCTACGCCATACACTTCAGCTAATAGTAAATCAGACACTAACAAAATATGATTGTAGTGGAGAAGATCTCCCTCATCTCGAGAGGACCTTGTTCGACCCCCCGCGACCGAAACGAAGGGGCTTCGTGACACGAGGCGTTTATTGATGTTGTCCGTCCAGAGCAGCCAGGTACTTGCCTTCTATCAACAGCGGGACGAGGCGGTGTCTGCAGGGTAAAGAAGCGGATTAGGCTGTGGGGGACGACAGACAGGAGCACAAGCCGAAATGAGTAAAAAAGCTTTCGCGCTAGGGCTGATGAAGGACGCTGAAAAGTGTTTGGGAAAATGTCGGCAATCAAAATTTAGATGTACTCCACTACCACAACACCAGGTTCGTCACTAACTTTCGTACCCTACAAATAGATGATGGACACACCAAGACCTAGAGTATGCCTACTTTTCCTCAAAATGGTTCTTGACCCAATATTCTAGTCCTCATAAGCCATCAAGAATGAAATTTAAAAAAGTGGGGAAACTAAATTTTCTTCCCTGCTGGTGAAGTAAACTAGTAATTTCTAGACACCTTGCATTGTACTTCGTCTATCCGCCCTCTTTTCTTTGCCTGAAATCTCGACCACTCCTCTTTATTGTCTAGCAAAAGAGTCGCGACCTCCGGCCAATTGTGTTACCTGATCGGAAGTAACAGCAGAAGAAGAACAGGAAACATCATTTTCATGTAAGGCCAGGGAGCGAACCCGAATGAACACATCACAAGGAGTTGCAACACCTGTAGACCTGTAAACTTGTGGATGTTTCTTTGGGGTACCCTTCTGATGTAGTGGTTGGGTGGGTATGCGGCCTGTACATGAAAAGAGGAGTAAGGGCAGTAAGTGACGGTTCTCTTAGAGGTTTATTTTCATACTGTACCCAGACCGAGGTCAGGTAAACCTGGATCGAAGACACTGGTTCAAATATGTCAACGATTACTATTTTTCACCTGCTCCATGAAGAGCAGCGTTATTCGCTCGAACATCTGGTTCCCGTTGAGCGCCGTGACCGCCATGTAGAGAAAGAGTCCATCGAGGACCGCCGTAGGGATGTAGGCTAGAGGATAGGGCAGGAGGAAGATGGAGAGCCCGATCAGGATGTTCGAGAATAGCCCCGTCAGGCGGGTCTCCCGCACCTTCACAATGCTGTAAAGGAAGAATTGTGAGAAAACAAACGAAGGTTCTTAAGTAGCAGTTCGTAAATTGGGTGAAGTTAGGGAAGTGAAAATTTAGGGAAGGGACATAGACCCCAAATAGGTGGTGATTTGTGGTGGTTAGATGGAGGACACGCAACTCTCCTGAACTTGTCAGTGATGTTCAAGAACACAGGTCTTCTTTACCTCTGCAGAAAACCATTGGTCTTTATCCATTTAAGTGGGAGGGATTGATGCTCCCATGGCCTCCGACCAGACCCTCAGGGAACTGAAGAGCGCCATTGATAAGGGGCATGTTCTTACCTCAGACATATATAATCCAACAAAGGAATTTGCACACCACAGAAAATGAGGTAAGGGACAAACAAAGAAAAATAAAAATGGAAACAAATAAAATATTAGTACATCTCATAGACGTGTCCTTGATCGACCCTCTCCTCGACGTCGGCCAGGGAGCGGACGTGCAGGGGGGAGTGTGGCAGGCAGGCGTGCATCCACGGGAGACCGAATATCGACAGGAAGCCGTTCATGACGGCCACCACAAACAAGTCGAGATGGTATGCCGGCCCTTTCTTCAATCTGGAACGAATACACGAGTCACAGGAACTATTTGAGACGGTGAGGGGATTCTCTTTGGGTATAGCGAAGGGGTGTAAGGAAGCTTTATCGAAGGAAAAAAGGCCAACGGGAGAAAGAAGAAAATGATGTTAATATTCTTTTGTTAACCCAGTCAAAGAGCGGCATGTGCTATATACCTACCTCTCCCCACAAAAAACAACAAAAAAACAAAACAAAACAACTAGAAAGGCGTGCTTATTTATCAAAATGCATTTTACAGATATCTTTTAAAATTTCCTTATTCTATTTTGCCACATTTTTTTCTTTATCGCAATAACGTCAAACATAGCCCACGCAATTTTTTTCATAGGTGTATTTTTATGACGTCACACTGGGATACATTTTTAGTCGCGTACGATTTATTTTTCTTTTAAGGGGCTATCTGGCGACTGCCCACTTAGGCATAAGTCGCCCTAAACCATCAGACTATTTCTAGGCTACTTTAAAAAAATTGAACAGGAAACAACAATAAAAAGAAATAACAATAACAAAAACAACAACTAAACCTAGTTAAATGAAAGGGAGAAGGCCGGCCTCCCCCAAATAGTCAACAAGTCCACCAGTCAATGTGAACGCACTCGTCCCGTGTACAAAGGACAGGCGGTAGCGACCCCGCCCATCCCGGTACCGGGACAGGTAACGTGCGCGAAGATCACCCAGACTGGGACATTCGACAAGAATGTGCTCAACAGTCTGGGGGACGACGCAGTCGTCGCAATACGGCACAGGCGAGCACTCCATCAAATAGCGATGCGTCACACGAGTGTGTCCGATTCGGAGACGACAGAAAGCGACCCTAAGCCGTCGCGGCATTGGGGGATAGGTCCATGGGAACAGTCGCGGCGGAATGGCACGCAACTTTAAGTTCCCTTCGACCGTCTCCCATCTTCTTTGCCAAGCAGTCCGAAGAGCTGCCCGCATTTCTGCCATGTAGTCGGTGTGAGGAAGAGCAAAACGCTGGTCCGGTCGCAGAGTCCTGACGCCCTCATCGGCGCGCTCCTTTCCCGCAATTTCTACATGTCCAGGAACCCAGCAAAAGATAATCTCGACATCTGCCCGGCTCGCCATAATCGTGGCGTCACGGATATCGCAAACCAGGTGATGCCGGGATTCCAATGCCCCGAGAGCACTCAGGGAACTTTGTGAGTCGCTATAGATCACAATCCGGTCTCCGAACCGGGCACGTCGCGTAATCTCCCATACCGAGTGGTGTATTGCCACCAGCTCGGACGTGAAGACAGACGCAGCGCTTGGCAGAGCTCCGCTGACTTCAAACAGAGGGGATACGGCGTGGAAGCCAACCCCCTCTTGGGACGTGGAGCCATCCGTATACACTGGCACGGTTCCAGCGTGACACGAGGTGTGCTCCAAAAAGGTCGAACGCAATACTCCCGGCGTCGTACAAGCTTTAGAAGCAGAGGCGTGGCGACAAATAGCCAAATTTGGTACCCTCCAGGGTGGTGTCCTGGGCAGAACCAGGGGCGCCACCGGCCCGAGAGCTATATCTAGCTCTCGAAGGAGTTTCCTGGCCCTAAACCAAAGGGCTTAGGGTATGACTGGCGTCTCTCAGCGGCATAGGCACCGTCGAGATCAGCTGCGGATGGAGTGAAAGCTGTTGGCGACTGAGGGAAGCGCCGTGCTCGCGCGTACAGGCGAGTGATGCACTGGACGCGGCGCAGAGCGAGTGGCATCTCCCCAGCATCGACCAACAGGCTCTTAATGGGGAAAGTGCGGAAGGCACCGGTCGCAAGGCGAAGGCCGGTGTGGTGGATCGAATCCACCATCCGCAATAAACGCTCGGCTGTGGATGCATAAAACTCGCATCCGTAGTCGAGCTTCGAACGAACAAAGGATCGATAAAAAAGTAGGGCAGTAGCCCTATTAGCACCCTAAGCGCTGAACGTCACGGAACGGAGAATTTCCATGGCGCGGGTACAAGAGACCCTAAGACTGCGAATATGAGCCTTCCAGGTGAGGCGTCGGTCGAATACAAGCCTGAGGAAACGGTGCGATTCCACCACATCCAGGCGCACCCCATTAAGAAACAAATCTGGGTCAGGGTGAAGCCGTGGATGGCGGCAGAAGTGCACTACCTTAGTCTTGGCCAAGGAAAACCGAAACCTGTGCGCTTCGGCATAGCGAGAGACGCGGTTCAATGCCTGTTGGAGTCGACGCTCCAGAGTTGGCATCTGGGCCGCACCAAAAGAGATCGAAAGGTCGTCCACGTAGAGCGTAGCGAGAAAATAATCCGGCAGCACCGAGGTAATGCCGTTGATGCTCAGGGCAAAGAGTGTGACACTGAGGACACTTCACTGTGGGACACCCTCCTCCTGCTCCTTTGGGCCGGAGAGGGCTTTTCCCCTCTACCCGTACGCGGAATCGACATTCTCGCAAAAATTTTAGATATAAACATTGGGAGGCGTCCCCTTGCCCCAATCGTTTGGAGAGTCTCCATGATACCGTATTGCCATGCGCTATCATAAGTCTTCTCCAGATCGAAAAACACCGTGGGGTTGTGCTGTCTACGAAGGAAGGCTGTGAGCAGTTGTTCCTTTTCTTTCTCTCTCTGGTCTTTTATAAATTTGATGTTCAAAATTTCTTCAAAGGAGTGGTTGTGGGGAACCACAGCTTTTTTTTATGCCGTTCATCTGCAGAAGGTGATTAATTTCTTCTGTAAATGTACTCGGTTTTGCTAGATTTGCCAAGTGGGAAAAGACAACCATTGCTACTATTTCCTTGCTTTCGTTTGACAATAGCAATTTCGGATTACTGGAAATGAAATCATAACTATTCGGCCGATTCTAACGAAATTTGAAACCCTTATCTTGTTTTACATTCTCTTTCGAAGACTATAATTGTCCAAGTCCTCCCAATGCTAGTCCGAAAATTATTGAAAGTTTTAAGGTCGTAAGGTCATAAATCAGAATAAGTGAGAGCACGCGACCTTTGGGTCAGCAGACCTTGTTTTTGGTTTCCTTATGAATTCCATAGTTAGCATGAGGAGCTCTCGCTAGCCTAGTGGATACAACGGTGGATTTTCGACATCGAAGTACCAGGTTTAAAGCGAGTGCGGACATAAAACTGCGAGAGCTCATGCTAGCCGAGTGGATACGGAGTGGCCTTCAAACGTCGGGTACCGGGTTCGATTCCGAATCCGGCATGAGCGGAAACAAACGTCATTGCAAGGAGAGATCAGCCTACCGATTGGTGGACGCTCTGTGCTCTCCTCTGTATTCGGGTGGGTAGATATTACACCTCTCGCCTCACACATAGCCAATCACAACACTGCTTTCTTTCCTCTCCTGCCTTGACAGCACAGCACAGCACACCATACACATACTCTCTGGTCCAAGAAATCCTGCCGATGGGTATCTATATCCACGTACCTCTGACGCGGAACAAGTCCCTCTCCTCCGAGGTGACGAAGGCTTCCACCTGAACGTTGTTTGGTGTCAAAACACTTCCTGGCACCTCTCCTCAAAAGAGGACCGGCTCCTGGGGCCCCTCGGCTGACCAGTGATTGTCATACTGACCTTATAGAAATTTCATTATCCGGTCGGGGATTCTCCCAGTATCATGGAAGAATTGGCGCTGATTAACTAACAAAAACTAACATAAAACTGCGGCTTACGTGAGGGACTAACCGCCTCTTGCGAGACTGCACTGGGATTACCCGCACGGTGGAAAGTAGCTTCGAGGCACATCATCAGGAAATAGCCATCGCAATACCGTGTTCACAACACAACATATGCCTTCTCTCCTCCGTTCCGAACTCCAAAAGATGGATTACTTATATGGAGTTTAAGCATATATTATGGCCCATGTAAGGTTAGGTTGATTAGTTATTTAATTATAAAATTAAGTTAATTTTTAGGCAAATATTTGCTAGTTAAATTAAAATTAACCATTATTATAGGGTCTATTCTTATTTTTCTGTACAAATGGGCATTTCTTGATAGGCCTATCTAACGAAATGATCATTTGCACAGAAAAATAAATGCATTCTTCTAATAACTTCACTTTAACCTAAAAAATATATTTTCTTCCAAAAAATGGTATAGGGAACATATACAATGACAAATCGGATTCAATAATATGTTTTTATCTTTTCTCTTATTGTGGCGCAATTTCGTTTCCTCAACCAGATGGCTGAACGGCCGGTTGAGTAACCGGCTGTGTCATCTTTAGTGTTACGATATCCTCTTTTGTGTTTTTTAAGCATGACCATTTTTTCACCCTTAAAATATGACAACGTACGAATTTGCTAGAGAAAGAATAATGGCCGGAGGGTTTTACCAGTGCAGTGGGTTTTCAGAGGGGTTTGCAGGGAAACGTGTGAGTGTTTCATGTATGCAGTTCCTGATAGATCAGCAGAAACATTATTATCTATAATTAATCCTTGTCAGAGATGGGGGATAAACATTTGACTCCTAACCACTCGCAGAACTTTAAAGATCCAGAAACAGGTGACGACACAAACCAAATAGAGTCGCTTTGTGCAAGGGAAAAATGGAGAATAAAAAAGAATATGGAGCTGCTCGTTTTCTGATCGACTCCTATATGTGCGAGTTTTTATGGAGACAACGAAATAAAGGAAAAATACTTAGTTGCTCAAATTTACAAATACATTGTAAAGTTTTGCCTATTAAATAATACTTAACTTTTACTTTTTTATTAGCTTTTATATTTTTAGTTTCCTTTTATTCGCCCCCTATAACCTTCAAATTTGTATAACATCTGAATGGCCATATCCCTC
The DNA here is from genome assembly GCA_963969495.1 of Ceratothoa steindachneri. NCBI lineage: Eukaryota > Metazoa > Arthropoda > Malacostraca > Isopoda > Cymothoidae > Ceratothoa > Ceratothoa steindachneri. The sequence goes on from OZ018322.1 coordinate 115,099,425, forward strand.
GATTCCCGTGCATGAGAAAGGCAGTTCAGCCTCCTCAGCCGGCCGTTCAGCCATCTGGTTTAGGGGATGAAATTGCGCCATAATAAGAGATAAGATCTAGTTTTTTGAACGGATTTAACATAGGGTAACCAGAGGTCCCATATTTTATGGGATTATTCTGTATTTATAGCATATATCCCGCGTCCCGTATTGACTCTTTCCGGGACGCCTTTTGTCCCGCATTTTCAATATTTGGAGGCGAGGATGCGAGCCTCAAGCTCCAGTCAACTTATAAATCTTTCCCTGAGCTGTATGATACTGTCAAACGTCTTTATTAAAAGCTAAACAGGAAGTCCACAGATGGCTTCTTTGGATGTCAAACACAGCGTGTTCTTGCTAATATGTGCGACTAAGAGGAGGAAATTTCTAAAATTTCCATATTTTCTTCAAAAGAGCTACTACCCCTCTGGATAACTGGGTTGACCTCTCTGCTACTAGTCCATTTTGTGTTCTGAAATGCCTGACCTTGAATGGTGAACTAGTTTTCAAATCTCTCATAGGCTGTGTGGAAAAACTGAATTTACAGGATGTATTATCAGTTGATGGGCTCCATGATGAATTCTACAAACATGAACGAGGATATGACAAGTCATTGAGAAGTGGAACGAGATATTCACCAAATGCAACGATCTTAAGAACCTCTTCACCCTGCTGTCATTTGTAGTGAGCATTACTTCTGCAAATGCTCAAGTGAGGAGTGTGCTCTCTCTGATGGGGTAACGATGGCGTAGGTGCAGGAACCGGTTCAGTGTAGAGCTGATCAAATCAGAGCTACAGATAAAGTGCAATTTCACACTGTCCTGTTTCTGTGTTCATCACATATGCTCAAACCAAACACCACCTCTTGAGAGCAGTTGGATCCAGTGCAATTTTGACAAATGAAAAATAACACTAAAAACAATGGGGGAAAAATAATTTTAAGAGGAATATGAAAAGATTTTCATCATATGTATTTTATTTTTTGCAATTTACTCAAATATATTATGGCGAGTCACTTTAGTTATAATATCCTTTGAAGCTGCAAAATATGCATGATTGCACTATTGTAATGCTTTGTCACATGTAATGAACAGATATTCGTAGCAAAATATACAATGAACACACATTAAAACAAAAGAAAAGTCAATAAAGTAGGTCTTGGACAATCTGGACTCCAGCTGAGAAGAACTTGGTGCTGCATGCTTAACTTTACGTAAGCTGTATGTGTCCTGTATATTGTTTAACTACCTCTCTAATTTAAGTGTCCATTATTTCAGTTTTCAAAATTTAGTCACCCTGGTTTAACATCTGATTTTCCTTATACTCTGGTCTACAGTATACTGGCATGATCTATATATTTTTTTGGTCAATAGTCTCGATGGATTCCGCCGACCAAACAGGATCTCCCAAGGATCCATCCCTATGAAACAGTTTATTTTGTCTAAGTTGTGACTGTGTGTCGGGATGTATCTGGTTGCTGATGGTATTGGATGCAGACCACTGAGTCGGCCAGGAATGAGCGGGGCTTCAGGCATTTATAAATGTGAACGGTAAATATGGCCAGGCCAGGTGTCGGGTGAGTGTTGCCTTTTCTGGGTTAATGTGTGACGAAATAGTGTTGAGGAGATGATTTTGACTCTGAAATTGGAATGCTAGTTCTGTTATGTGCGTAATGGGGGCTTGAATATAAGGTGGTGGCTTTCATTAAGCGTAGGCATGTATCATTTTAGATGGTAGGAGTTTTGCAAGTTAGTAGTAGCATGGGTGTGTCATGTTTGTGTGGAGGTCGAGGCGATGTTTTATCAGCACGCCTTGGAGTGTAGGCCGTTAATTGATGTGCTACATACGTATTCGTTGTCAGGAATGGTGCTTTGTTTCAAGTATCTTGTAGTGTTGAGGTGTAATGATGCGCACCACAGGACGTGATTGTGCGCTCCAACCTAAGTCGAGACGCACCTGGGTCATACGAAAGACCCCCTAAAGATCTACGGTAGTGATTTGAGAGAACTCACTTGTTGCAGGGGTTGTTCACCATGGCGGATCCGATGTTTTGATCCATGAAAAAGAGCATCGAGAGCGAGAATCCGAGTCCCATCGTGGCGAACACGGCTGGCACCGGAAGGGTGTGGAGCGGCGCGAAAAGGAACACCTCGTACGTGTTGTCATACCGGAAGTGCTCCACTGCAAATAATGGATTGTAATAACGAGGGCAACTAGCACGGGGAGGTAAAAATGTATTTGGGGCAGAGAAAAAATTGGTGCGTTAGAGATCAGGAGGTCGCACGACGGCCCTCAACCTGCCCCCCAAATGCGGAATGTGTTGGAAATAGAATAAAAGTGGATTTCATACAACTTTAAAGTCCACACCATAAACAACATGGTTTTACCGGTCGAGCCTTGGGAAAAGGGTGAATTCTTCCCCAACACGACATAACTAGCCACCCGTCCACCCCTCACGTTGCTACATCTTCCGCAGGGGCTTTCAAGTTCGCACGTTCGAGTCCCTGTGTTCTTGGTACGAACTAGCTCCTCAAGGTTTATAAGACAGACTCCTAGTCCTAGTACCCAGGGAACTACTAGTGCACTCTTTGTTTTCATTATCCTTTTGTTTTTCTATTTATCTAAATTTCCTGTATCTCTGCCTACCCACATTCTTCCTCACTCCACAAAAAATACCATCATTGGTCACATCACTTTCTTTCTGTTTAATTACGACAATGAGACACCATTATCATCAACCACTATCCCACAAAATGTGGTTAGTACGCATTAGCGCCACTAATTGCTTATCGAACTCGTAAGAAGAAAACTTGTGTGTGTACGGCTTCCCATTTGAGGGGTCCGCTATCCGGGTTTAGTCGCCCTTTACGCCACGCGCCAGGGGACGGCAAGGCTACTTTTCCTTAGCAAATACAGGCTATATTACACAAAAATTACCACCTAGTATTGAGGGTATTGGTATTAAGTGAAGGAGAAATAAACAAATAGTATTATAAAATAAGGAGAGAGATAAAGAAGGATAATCGATGCAAGTGCAATTGGAAAAGGGCTGCAACGAGTATTTTTAGACTGAAAATTAAAAGTACAGAGGGAAACGTAATCTTTAGGCTAAACTGAAGGTTCGAGCATTTTAAAGGGGACAGGAACAATTCTTTTGGCGTCGACTATGACAGGATTAAGTGTTTATAGGGAAAGAAGAGTAAGGATAAGTGTTCTTAAGTGAAAAAGAGCACCTAGTAATTTCGAAAGTGACATCAACAAGCGTTTTTGTGGATGAAATAGGACAAGAACAAGTTTTCTTGAGCTAAAACAGTTGTTATCTTTAGGAAAAAAGAATACTTGAATATTTAAAGAAGATGAGTGTTTTATGTATACAAAGGATATGACTATTTCATCAGAGACAAGACTTGGAAGAATTGATATTAAGGTGGAAAAGGGCAGGAACAAGTGAGAATCTCTTGGCTGAAAAGTAAGAATAACAAGCGTTCATGAGGGGCATTTAAAATAAGTGTTCTTTAAAGAGAACCATTTGATCAAATAAATGACAACTTTTAAGAATAGCAACAATTTTACCTTGCGGTTACCTTGTCATGGGTTAGGTTAGGTCAAAAGCCAGTTAAACCGAGTCATACTTACAGATATCCGTTGACCCTCGAAGAGCCATCATGTGACCACCATAAAGCAAAAGCAAACATAACTCTTGTTTTTTTTAGAGCACTTGACCGGCCTTCGTTTGTGCGATCGAGAGGGAAAGGAAGAGGCGGGCATGGGACAAGCGGAAAGAAAAGTATATGGGATTCGAGACAGAGTTTTTCCACAGATCCCTATACTAAACTATTTTGTACCCTCTTCCCCCCCCCCCCCCACACACATACACCTCAGGTAATAATGTATTTAATTGTTAACTCTGAAAATAATGGAAAAATATCACTTGGTAATAATACGAGTATTACAAATTGTGGCCGTGAGGTGCACAAAACTGAGGCTGTAAAACTAAGAAATATGGCAATTAAAGTGTGTATTTAAGTTAAAAAAAATAATGAAGATATGGGATGGGCATAAGACCCTAAAAATCTTAATAGGAAACGTTCATGCGAAATAGTGAAAGAACTCAAAAATATAAACAGCACCTTACACTAAAAGACTAAAGGGAGTGAAACAAACGGGTGCTTCCCATGAATAATGAGATTGGTTTACAAGATATAGGTTCTTGATTTCCTTCCCTTTGAACTGAGGCTGCCAAATGTACTGTAAATACAGAGCATGGTCCGTATTTAGTGATTATGTACTGTGCTCTGTATTGACAAGGTCAGGACGCCTAAATGTCGTTTATTTAATCTAGATGAGTAGGTTCCCAATATTTTCTAGTATATCATTTTTCCTATGTAGTACTATTTTATCTAATTAAAATTTTTAATTCATATTGGACTAGGGTGCCTGGTATTTTTATTTGGCAAATCTGGCAACCCTATTTTAAAAAGAAAATCTTCACCTAAAAATTATGCCATTGGAAAAGGTGAAGAAAAGCCATGGAGGACGTTGTGAGACATGGCGGCGTACAGAGACAAGAACAAAGTGAATGATTAAAAAGAACGGAGAAAATAGGCGAGATAACTATTAACCAATTTTTTGTCAAGCATCCCCATCCCAACCATCAATTGTCGCCATGTTACCTACTTCCGAGATTTCACAGACTTACCAATTACATATCAACCGACACATCGCTCCTCAAAGGGCGAAAATACGCAACCACCTCATCACTTTGCAACTCTTTAAAATTATCTAATCATCTTAATTATTTGACTTCAGGACGAAGAACCCGACATCTCGAATATCGGGTCCGCATTCTGAGGTAAAGAGACGAAACTCCGAAACAGCCATGGCAACAGAGCTGGGTCGATGATGTTCTCTTAAAATGGGGACCTGAGGCGGAAATCTCCAAACAACATCCGTATAAAAAAGGCACCGGTCGAAATTAGTTCATCCGTAAGACAGAGAAATGCTCTATCATTTCATAAAAGCGATATAAAAAGGCTTTTCGTCGGGAGGGTGGTAGAAGAGTATAAAAATGAGGTATGACACCCTTATTCTCAGGTCAAGAACGCCATCTGTTCGCTGTGGTGGAGACAAAGGGCTACACCCAAACGACAAATACAATGGAGAAATGGAGGAGAATCGTGGAGGTGGCAGGTAAGGGGCGAATTCTGCTTAAGCACTTACTTTCATTCTTCACTGCAAAAGAAATAAAAAAAAGCAAAATAATCATAGCAAAATCAAAGGACTTAAAAAATTATGTACAACTGAAGAAAATGGCAAGCAAACTAAAGGTTACTAAGCATTACGAAATAGTGTCCAAAAATGAGAAGCATAGAAATAATAATTTGGTGATTTTCCTAAATATTTCCATAATTTAAAATGCTAAAGTTAAGAATAGTGCGTTTAAAAGATGAATCTAGATATTCTGTTATCTTATTTTTTTAAAATGCGTTAAAAAAATCCTAAAATGCTATTTTATTTGCCAAAAAATAAACGGAACCATTCTCGCCCGAACTCATTTTGGAAACGTATTTCATAGCATTGGAAGATGATACACAGGTATAGTGTTGAGGTTCCGTTATTGAAGCTATAACAGGACTTGAACAATGACGCAAATTAGATAAAAATCAAATTATTTCCTATAATTATCACTATGTAACAAAATTTCACTTTTTTTCTTGTTCCTGGTTAAAAGTGTTAATTTCCAGTTGTTCGTAACTAAAATAAATGAAAAAGGTCTATTTTGATCCACAAACTGTTTTTGCAGGTAGGACAATGAATGTATAAATTTGCCCATTTGGAAAATAATGCTGGGGTATTATTATTTTTTTTTAAAATCCCACTGGAATGTTGTAAAATAATATTTGCTTGAAGGAAAAATTCCAAAACATTCTAGATTTAATGATAAATTTCGGGAATTTAGTAGAATTTTATGAAGTTTCAAGAACGTTTCAAAACTTGCCAGAACATAGCCCTGGAAACTTCTAGAATCTTCTCGAATATTCTAGAATACTACTTCTGAAATATTTATATTAGGATTGACAGATCTACTATCATTTCTGCTTTAATTATCATTGGAAGAGAAATGGCACCAAGAGGCTGCAATCGTTCTCCAGATACATTCTCAGCATCTATGAGAATGTGTGAAGCTTACAATGGATATTTTTGGATGCCATTTGGGGAGAAAGATAAAGCCATTGGCCCCTCATTTTACTTGTGAACAATGCGAGTAAACTTTGGAGGGTAAGAACATGGTTTCTAGTAAAGAGCAAAATATTAAATGTTAGAAAGATTTATGGTATAATGTTTGTTACTAAGGCCAAATAGTAATAAATTAGTTATTTTATTACTTCTACAGGATAGTATAGAAGGGAAAGAAGAGCCATGAAACTTGCCCCTCAAAGGCTTTGGTGTGAACCCACAGACCACTCAAGCAACTGCTACTTCTGCATGGTGGACCCTTCCAAACGCCGAAGTGACAAATGTGCACCTGCTATTTGTTAGCCAGATGTTTCATCCTCTATTACACCAGTACCACAAAGGTCTGATCTTCCTGTACCAACGCCTCTTGAGAAAGGAATAAGTCAACCTCAGAAAAAAGCAACAATTAGGAAACAGAAAAGATCATTAAAGATGTAGACTACAGTGTCAGTGATATAGGGCTTTCGAGAATAATCCATACTATCGAAACCAAATATACCTGAATGACCTTGTCAGAGATCTTGCCTTGTCAAAGTCAAATGCCGTTTTTTATTTCTAGGCTAAAAGAGTGTAATTTGCTAAGTGAAAATGTGCAAGTGACAAGTCAAAGTAAACATCAAACATTTCTCAAGATTCTTTACTTATCAAGTAATGATATATCTGGTCTCTTTGAAGCAAATGGAATTACATGTAATCCAGATTAGTGGGGCTCTTCATTGACAGCTGCCCAAGAATCTTTAAACCTGTATTTATCCATAATTGGAATAAACATCCATATATTCTATTGGCTCATTTATTATATCATAAGGAGGACTAGAACAGTGTCAATCTCCTGCTATAAGCTTTGAATTATAAGAAGTATGGCTGGGAAGTAATTTGATAATTCAAAATGATACCATTTTTGATGGGTCTCTAGGGAGATTTTACCTAGTTTCCATGTCATCTATGTCCTTGGAAGAGTAGGGATACACAGCACATTACGACAAGAAGCATTGGCCATGAAGGATGAGATCTCTGTTGGAAGGCATACTGTCAATCGTAAGCAAACGAAAGAAGCACTGGCCACAAAGGATGAGATCTCTGAGAATCACTGGCCACAAATGATCATATCTCTTTTGGAAGGCATACTGTCACGAATGAGCAAATAAAAGAAGCACTGGCCACAAAGGGTGACATCTCTGTTGGAAGGCATACTGTCAAGAATGAGCAAATGAAAGAAGCACTAGCCACAAAGGATAAGATCTCTGTTGGAAAGCATACTGTCAAGCATGAACAAACGAAAGAATTACTGGATACAAAGGATTAGATGTATGTCAGAATGCATTCTATCAAGTATGAGCAAACAAAAGAAGTACTGGCAAAACGAAAGAATCACTGGCCACGAAAGGATGAGATCTCTGTAGGAAGGCATACTGTCAAGCATGAACAAACGAAAGAATCACTGGCCACAAAGGATCAGATCTCTGTTGGAAGGCATATTGTCAAGCATGAGCAAACAAAAGAATTACTGGCCACAAAGGATGAGATCTCTGTTGGAATGCATATTGTAAAGCATGAGCAAACGAAAGAATCACTGGCCACAGAAGATGATATATCTGTTCGAAACCATACTGTCAAGCATGAGCAAACGAAAGAAGCACTGGCTACAAAGGATGAGATGTCTGTTGGAATGCATACTATCAAGCATGAGCAAACGAAAGAAGCACTGGCAAAACGAAAGAATCACTGGCCAAAGAGGATGAGATCTCTGTTGGAAGGCATACTGTCAAGTATGAACAAACGAAAGAAGCATTGTTCACAAAGGATGAGATCTCTTTTGGAAGGCATACTGCCAAGCATGAGCAAATGAAATACCCTTAAAATGTTTTGTCCCTTTCATTGATTTAAAACTACGTTTCATTAAGCAGTTTGCTAAAGCTCTTAAGATAGAGTTTGCAGCCTTCAAGTAACTTCAACATTTCTTTTCAAACACTCTGAGGTAAAGGTGAAAGCTGGTGTTTTTTTAGGCCACACATCAGGAAAAACATTGCGTTCTGATTTCCCTAAAAAACTTACTAAAAAGTAAAAAGAAGCCCTGGAAAAGGTTTTATTTCGCTGTGTCAAGGCTTCATGGACAACCACAAGGCTGACTGTAACTGATTGAGAACTTAGTGAAAAGCTATGGCCAAATGGGCTGCAGGATGTCCCTGAAGGTCTACATCCTTGATGCCATCTTGACAAGTTCAACCAGAATATGGTAATATACTCAGAGGAGCGAGGGGAGCCTTCCATCTTAATATACTGAACTTTAAACATAAATACCAAGGATTATACAATCAAAACATGATGGGAGACTCGATTTACGGGCTTCTATGGGAAATTGATTTATATTACAGAAGGAAATTGAGGAAAGCTGTTCACTTTTAACTTTTTTACTTTTTATATATTTCTTGAACAAGTTTAAATAAATTGTATAAATATCTGTTTTTGCCATACAATGGATGAAAAAAACGAAATTTGCCTATTTTTAGTAAATATTTCATCATCAAAGTCACAAAAGTAAAATTTAGAACAATTAATGGCTATTTTCTATTGTTTTACAATAAAATGAGTTAGGAAATAACACTTATTGGCTAGGAAAAATAATGTTACATAGTGTTTTATCCGTTCACTTGAGGACCACAGGCTGGAGACCTATGCTTTAGGCTATTTTAATACATTAATACGGAAAATAAAACCAAATATTAAAAAACAAGGCTAGAACTATAGTTAAATAACCAAACGGGCAAAAATGGCAAATCGGCGTTCTGGCAATCTAAACAAAAATCCTAAAGGAAACTTTGAGATCTTTTGAAGCTTTGGAATTTCTTCTGAATTTAAAACATAGGACTACGAGCGATCACACAGCTCTTTTGCATCCTCACACACTAGTATAATACTGCAGACTACTGTAGAATACTTACATTTGACCGCCCGGAAAATGTAAGATCCGATAAAGGAGAGAACGATCACAGCCACGGGCAGGGCGTAGTCAGCCAACGCTTCCCTCTTGTTGGCGTTCAGATAGGGGCTGGGGATGATGATATCCAATGAGTTCGACGAAAAGGGAAAACAGCAGATAAAACAAAAAGGAAATAATGAATAAAATATTATGGTTGACATATTAATCTCTCCCAACCTCGACACAAGACAAAAGGAACACTACGTTAGGGTGTTATGCAGCTCCAAATTTTACTAAAGAACACAGGAGCGTTCTACAATTATTTTTCAAAGGGTATTCATGCGCTTATTAATAGCGGTGGAGGCCTTTTGCAAAATAGGAAGAGGATAGTTGCAAACGAGCCTTTTACAGCACTTGGGAGCGGGACCTCTTCGACCTCGAATGCCGGGCCAGGGGTGAGCATTTAGAAATCCACAGGAACTTTTGACCATTAATCGCTTTCCCATTAAGCGGGGTCGGCCTGCATCAACGCAACTAAAACACAATCTCCCCCCCTTTGTTATCAGGCAAAAATCCCATAAACGCTTTTCCCACGCACAATGGGTCCTCCATAACAATGGGGTGCTATGCTCTCTCTCATCTCGCCCAGTCAGGGGTCATTCCTGGGCAGAATGATCCAAGCACGATCCCGTCGCAACACTTCTCTATGCACACCTATTTGACCCACTCTCTCATCAGTCAGCACTTTCTAAAAAACACACATTCGCACAATTATACCCACCTTTCCGCGGTCGCCCGCTCCTTCTTACACTCTGACACTCCCTACTCTACATTCTCTCTTCACAAGTCTACCTTCATCCACAAATACACTAAGACAGGTTTCTGCTCCACCCCATATTCACAAACGATTCCATCGCTCTTAACACTTCCGTACCATCCAAAACTGGTTGCGCTCTGGTTCATCAGTGTCATTATGCTTACGCCAATGGCCTAGTGGTTACTGCATTGGATATCTGACGTGTAGGCGGACACGAATCATGCAGCAGCGGAGACGCAGATACGTATGACCGCGGTGGGAAGTAGTTCACAGCACAATTTATCCATTCTCTCACGTGTTCCGAAACCAATGAAGCACTAGTATCCTCAGTGGGGTCACTTGTATTCACCTACCATTGACGTGGAACGGGTGCTCCCCGCCCTCTCCACTGAGACCACGGATAGGTCCCACCCTAGCATATGTATGACAAAAATACTTAATACGACGCGGACCACCACTCCCTCAATGAGGTAATCACTTGTGCCTTTGGGCTTATCAACGATTGTCATTCTGATCTTTGTGTGCGATTCATTATCAAGTTGGATGATCTCGTTCACGATGCGGAAGTCGAATGGCATACCGGCAATTAATATTCAAGATATATCCTAGATAGTGAAACCTTTGCACTTGGTTCAAGGGCAAGGCTACAAACTCTAAACAATCACACTGAGGAACCTCGGGAAAAGGGCACAACATTAAGTAAAAATACCCAGCATCATTCAAAACGAATCTACCCAGCATCATTCAGCACCAACCCACCCTCATCATTCAGGTGGATTGGTGCTGAATGATGATGGGGGTGGGGTTGGGGATTGGTACTGAATGATTAGGGGTGGATTGGTGCTGAATGATTAGGGTGGATTGGTTCTGCATCATTCAGCACCAATCCATCCTTATCAATTAGCACCAATCCACCCCGCATCATTAAACACCAATCCACCCTCATAATTCAACACCAATCCCCCCCCCCCATCATCAACCCACTCTGTATCATTAAGCACCAATCCACCCCGGATAATTAGCAACCCCGCATCATTAAGCACCAATCCATCATCCCACATCATTCGGCGCCAATCTAACCCGCACTATACAGAACCAATCTACCCCGCATCATTTTACACCAATCCCCCGCATCATTCAGCACCAATCCACCACACATCATTCACCACCAATCCACCCGGTATGATTAAACCCCAATCCCCCCGCATCATTCAGCACAAATCCACCCCGCATCATTAAACACCAACTAACCCAGCATCATTAATCACTAACTAACTCCGCATCATTAATCACCAATCCACCCCTCATAATTTGGCACCAATCAACCCTACATAAATCAGCCCCAATCCCCCCGCATCATTCAGCACAAATCCACCCCGCATCATTAAACACCAACTAACCCAGCATCATTAATCACTAACTAACTCCGCATCATTAATCACCAATCCACCCCTCATAATTTGGCACCAATCAACCCTACATAAATCAGCCCCAATCCCCCCGCATCATTCAGCACAAATCCACCCCGCATCATTAAACACCAACTAACCCAGCATCATTAATCACTAACTCCGCATCATTAATCACCAATCCACCCCTCATAATTTGGCACCAATCAACCCTACATAAATCAGCCCCAATCCCCCCGCATCATTCAGCACAAATCCACCCCGCATCATTAAACACCAACTAACCCAGCATCATTAATCACTAACTAACTCCGCATCATTAATCACCAATCCACCCCTCATAATTTGGCACCAATCGACCCTACATAATTCAGCCCCAATCCCCCTGCATCATTCATTCAGCACCAATCCACCCCGAATCACTCAGCCTCAATCTAGCCCACATCATTCAGCGGCAATCCATCCACATCATTCAGCTTCAATCTAATCCGCATCCTTCAGCCCCAATCCATCTCGCATCATTCAGCCCCACCCACCTCGCATCACTCTGACCCAATCCACCCCCTCATCCTTCAGTTTTAATCCATCACGCATCATTCAGCACCAATCCACTCCGCCCCAATCTACCCCACATCTTTCAGCGGTAATCTACCTCACATCATTCAGCCCCAATCCAACCCGCATCATTCAGCCACAATCCCACCTGCACCATTCAGCCCCAATCCCCCCTGCATCATTCAGCACCAATCCCCCCTGCATCATTCAGCACCAATCCCCTCCAGCATTATTGAGCCCCAATCGCCCGTGCATCATTCAGCGCCAATCCAACCCGCATATTTCAGCTTCAATCCATCCAGCACCATTCAGGACCAATATACCCAGCTTCATTCAGCCCTAATCCACCCCACATCACTCAGCCCCAATCCGCCCTGTATCATTTAGCCCCAATCCATCCCACATCATTCAGCTACAATCCATCCCGCATCATTCACCACCAATCCTTCCCGCATCATTCAGCACCAATCTTCCCCGTATCACGAATCATTCAGCCCCAATCCAATCCGCATCATTCAACACCAATCCTCCCCGCATCACGAATCATTCAGCCCTAATCCACCCCACATTATTCAGCCCTAATCCACCTCACATCATTCAGCACCAATCCCCCCCCGCATCATTTAGCTCTCAATCCATACTGGTATTAACCCTTTGAGAAATGGTACCAGTCTTATTAAGAAAATTCTACCATATGGTGTTTTTTATAGTCTATCTTCCCTTCTAAGGAGGAAAATATATGAATTTGAAAATACTTTTGCTTAGTCATGTCGTACCGAAAGTGGTTCGTGGTTTTAACCACCATACCTTTAACGGAAAATAATAGTCTGAATAAAATTCATATTTATTGGTGATAGAAATACAAGATGAAACAGTTTAAAACATTGATTTGAATTGATACAAAGTGGTACTTTACAAACGGTACATTCCGATTTGGTGCGATGTTGATTTATTTCAGTGCTGTATAAATTACTGCGATGAAATGTTTGGCCTAAAAATGGCATATGTGTTGCCCCATCCAATCTTTTTGCCATATTGACTTTTGCCTTTTGCCTTTTGCAATTTTCAAGCGAGAGAAGTGGTTTGGTCCCTAGAAACCCTTACTTTAATTTTGTAATCCTTTAGCGATACCTTTTGATTTTCAGGATAAATTTGCCTAAAGATTATAAAAGAATATATCTTTACAACGTTCAAAAATGGATACAAACCTGTGCCACCATTTTTTGCTCTTTCTATTTAAGGCATACAAAGAATTTAACATGTCAGCTTTGTCAACATAACCCATATGTTGATTAGATTCTTTGATTACAATGCTTCTCCCTATTTGATTCATGCTCCCATCTTTATTTCTCCAACATATATCTTTGTATTGACTCGAATCATGCATATTTGAAGTAAACATGACTGATCTATTGTCCATCCATTTTGTTACCGTAATTCCACTGGGATCCATTTGACAATCTAAATCTCCTCTTTTCGTCTCTTTATCATTGACTAGCTTGGTAATGTGTTTTCTGCTGTGATGTAATGTAATCGGTAACTCCAATTTCTTCTTGAAAAATTAAAAGAGGTAACATCTTCTGCTTTCTTTTTGCACTTTGACATAAATAAAGGGTCTGCTTCAAGTTTAGATAAATCCACTTGCACATTATCTGAATGTTCCACTTCTTCATCTTCTGGAAAGTCCCCCATCAAACGATCCTTGGCAACACTCAATCAGAGTTTTTACACACACACATCTTGAGTACAACACTCAAAGACTTATCTCCCTATAATTCTTGCATTGACCTTTCTCCCACACTTTCTTTCTTCTAATCCCAAGCATTCTCATGTACTCTTCCCTCTCATTCTCTCCTTGATTAAACAATCTTTCACATTTAATCCGCCCCACCTTTCCTTCTCACGTCTTCTCATCAATGAACCAATCAATTTAATCCTACACAACGCAATAATGTGGTCGGATAGTCATATCTTCAACATCTTTCATATCATATAAATCTCGCAGCTGCTTTTTTCTTACTAAACACGGTTCATTATCTTACATTCTCGCTCTCTCCTCTGCCAAAATCAACGTGTATTTATGCGCATCCACGTGCTGAAAGAATACGTTAGCAACACACGTTTATTTCAGCACAGAACCACATCACTCTGTGTCCATTTTCATTCTCTTCAAGTGCACCAAAGATCTAATTATCTAATTCTCATCCATTCTTCTCTACAACAACAATTACTCGATACCCATTCCCAATTTCACCCACGCTCGTCCCAAGGTATTGCAGAAACTGTCTTTCTCAGATTTCCCTCTATCATTACAGGGTTCTTACACTACAACCACCCACACTTTCACTCTTGAAAATCTTAACATCACCCACATCCATACCTAAACATTGCATCATTACACTCTTCATTCATAATCACTGCCACACCTTGTTTACTGCCACCCACCTGATTGCACTCCATTTACTTAACCCCACACAAACACCCGGCCCCTTTCACTTTTGTTCACTGCAATGATCTGCATTCTTCTCTTTTAAACACACTTACCACCTCTCCCTCTTTTATCTCGTCCCATACCTTATACCCACATGGTAGACGCAGAATAACCAGCATGCTTGGGCGAGGGACAAAACTTTCTGGTCCGCGGTTTCCCAGGCAGGTAACCCATAACCGAGCTTAGTGTTTTTTTTCGATACGTATCAGCAAAAATTAGTGGAGGTTCAAAAGCGCTTCAAATTATTTTAATCATCTTTCTCAAAACAACACGAAATCACCCACAGTGATGATGGGAGAGAGAGAGAAATAGGGCAAAGAAGTTGCAAAAGGAGTTCGAAAGGAAGCGCTAAAAAAACGAGGAGGAAAATGAAGTAAGGAGAAATGAAAAGGTGAAAAGAGAAAAGTGAATGGAAGGTGATAGAGGAAGATGAGAAAAAAGGGTAGCTAAAATAAGAAGAAAAAAGGGGAAATAAGGAAAGATGAAATATATAAGAAAACTATGAGTAGTGAGAACAATAAGATACGAAAAATAGGCAAAGGGAGTAAGAAAAAGGGATTTGAAGAGGGAAGAGGAAATAAAAAGAAAATACAAAAAGGAAAGAGGAATCGAGCTCCCGCCCCTCAACCAACTCACGTCTTGTTAAAGTTGTACAGCATCACCCCGAGCCACAGAGTGCCAAACATGAGGAGGAGGTAGAGGATGGAGTTCTCTCTGGAGCAGTTGACTGCAGCCTCCGCCAGCACAAGCGTCGTATTGGAGCCGTTGTGGAGGTCTGAAATGGTCTGGTTGAACACCGACGTGTTGCCCCCGAGCACGTTGTACGCGATATACTCGCTCTGAGAGTGGTTCAACGCGATGGTCCGCTCATTTTGACACGCATCGCTATAATAGTTGGCTTCGAAATCTGGGGTAAAAGGAATTTCTTTAATTTCTATTTTTCCCTATTGCAAGATCTCAGTGCTTCCATGCCATGGCATGCTAACTCAATGGTCAATTAATCTTTATTGCTAGTGGAAATAATTGGTTGCAATGACCTAGCGGAGTTTCAACGGCTAACACGAAACCCGATAAGCCCCATCCATTCACATAAAATCACTGGAGGCAGAGCTTGATTCGTCTACTCGTTCTCTCCCTTCGTGCCAATTCAGCCGCTCACTCTCTGCAGCATAAGTTCGCATGCTGCATCCGACCTCTGGGTGATTGCAAACCCGCCTATCCCAATGCTCGCAGAAGGATCTGTGCTACAGCCCTTCTTTCGCCATTTTCACCACTTCCATTGCACACCTCTCCGTACAAACTTTGCGGAACATACTCTCATTAGTTTTTGCTTTATATAAAAATTACTCATGATAGAATTTCAAGAGGCTGGATATTGATTGGATGGGATTAGCCGTGAGGAGATTCTCGGTTCTATGTCGGCACTAACTGCCCATAACTCCTAGAGCTTAATATATCGCCCCCGCATGATATATCCCTCGTTGGTTGCATTGTCTTCCTTTCTTTTTTAGTTAAACAACTGAGACCAGGCTATATAGAAGCCCAATAATGGGGCAGCTCACGAGGGAAATCTATTCATTCTATGTACGAGAACCTTCCATACATCTCTACCTAACTAACACTTTGAGCCCTCTTGATCAAAATCCGTGTCGATCGACAGTATAAATACATAAATAACTTCCCACTTACTTTTTCTAACATCATTAAAGGCATCGTTACAGAAAGCGATCGATATAAAAAGAGCAAAGATCTCCTCCGTAGATCGCGTCGACCACCTCATCAGTCGCGAGACATCGAACAAAGAGTACACGACCAAGAAGAAGCTGTTCCATAGCCCCACCGCACAGTACATCGCGTGGAAATCCAGCTTGAAGTCCTCACAGATGTAGTAAATAACTGTAAAGAAGCCGGCATCAGATATGAATTTTACGACCTAGTAGCCCCGTCTGACACGGATCTCAGTGGACGACTCCGAACTACCCGATTTACACATTTTCATATAGGATGAAACGTTCGGTATTCTTCATGGTGGATGTATACTCCAAATAGGGGTTCTAACCGAGAGTGAGAAACCATTCAGACACAAAAAATACCCCATTCTTTAAAAGGGGTTTGGGGTGAGTTACCATTGGTATCCTACCGGGTAAAAAAACAACAAAAAACGTATATCTGAAGCAATAAAAATAAAAATAAGAATACAAAAGGCAGTCGCTAACAAAACTACACAAAAATGAACTAATATTAACTTTAAAAACAATTTAGGCTGTCTCAATACATTTAAAGATGGCGTCGCAACAAACAAATATTTTCATTCTAAGATTATTTTTATATGCTTTCTGCGTAACTAAGAAAATGTCAACAACATAATTGTTATATGAAACCAACAAACTCACTTAACCTCCCTAATGCATCAAATAACTCAATTATGTAAATAGCAACAAACTGAACCGTAAACAATCGGAACTTCTCCACTCAGAAGCATTCTTGCGTTGTTAAATTGGGTTGAAATATTGACTTTATAAGGGGTGATAAACCCTCTCCACCGTTTTAGTCCGTTAGGCCTGGAAAAGCCATATTAAATAGTGCGCGAGGCCCTTATAAACAATTACTTAATTTCGACCTTTAATATAATTAGTAAGCTGATTGAATGGCCAAGAAAAAGAAACAAAAGTGAGGAAAAGCAAAGAAAAAGACACGTAAAGAAAGATGATCGAAAAAAAATAAAGGCAGGTGAGAAACGTAGCGGTAGAAGAAAACTACAAAAAATAAGAAGTGGCCTGCTAAAAAAAATGCTGTTAGCGACGTTACAGTTCGCTTTAACATTTCTAAAGTTATTTCTTTTAAAGATGGCCAATCACGATGACACCCATCGACATGGTCAGCATCACATTGAGAAAAAGCGTCTAATAATAAGAACTCAGATATGAGTCCGAATGATCATAGGCCCTTCCGGTGTGTAGAAGAATGGTCACCCCCCCCCCCCCTCGTTCACTCATGATGCAGTCCCAAGGCGGTTACCGCAACGACATCCGTCGAAGGCATCGGCGGGTCAGTGCTTAACCACAACGTGGCACAACCCAGTGCCATGAAAGACCCTAAAGGTCAAAAAGGTAAGATCTCCCCCAGGAGAGAGAGATCCAGTTTCACGTCGAACAAGAAATTGGAGACGGGTTTCTCCCAATCTCGATGGCTAACGAGGAGCCGATGTTTGACTTCGTGGGAAAGACCGTTTGGAAAAAGAACTCTCCTGGGGCCGTCCTCAAGCCCGTCTCCCCCTTACCACTCCCCCAGTGGGGGTGCGAGGTATAAATGAGGAACTCTGAGGAAAATCGAGGTAGTATACGTCAGGCCAGGTGACGAAGTCCTCGGATCCAAAACCGAGCTACCTAGACTGGATTGGTAGTATACGTCAGGCCAGGTGACGAAGTCCTCGGATCCAAAACCGAGCTACCTAGACTGGATTGGTAGTATACGTCAGTCTCTAGGTGACGAAGTCCTCGGATCCACAACCGAGCTACCGAGACTGGAGAGGTAGTTTACTTGTGTCGCCAGACCAAGAAGTACCCTGCAAGAGAGGCAGGGCTACCTACCTTATGGGGCTAAGAAAAAGCTCATCCTTGAGCTAAGTCCCTGGTTATCGAACCAAACGATAAGTGAACTTTGGTAAGTTCGACTTACTCTCGCCAGAGAGACTCCTCATATCCTGGTGCACCTTAAACACCAGGGGTATTCCTCGTCCTTGAGGAATTAAGAAAAGAAGAAGGAAAAGGCTCCCCCTCGAGCCCGTTATTCGGTGGCCACACCAAACTTTAAGTAACTTATTCTCGCCAGAGAAACCCCCCTCCGTTATCCTCGCCCTTGAAGAAGACCCTCCCCGAGTTCAGTCCTCGTCCATAAGGAAATCAGTAACGAAGGAGAAAAGATCCTCCTCGAGCTCGTTACTCGGTGATCTCACCGCACTCCAAGTTAACTTGATTTAAGAACCAAGTTCGACTCACTCTCGCCAGAGAGGCCACGACTGCCTAGGTGTTGCATAAAGCACCGTCTTGGTTCTCGTCCTTAAAGAACCCTTCCCCCCCGGAAGAACGTGTGGACCCCCCAGCTGCTACCCTCGCCAAAACGACCGTGGAATTCCGCCCATCTACATCTCTACACACGGCACGCGTCGTGAGGCAATAACATTTCTGAGGCCTTTAAACTCCACATGAGTCCGTAAGCCTAATTTTTATATTATTGTTTTGTGTAGAGAAAACGTTAACCAAATTTTGGAGGGTAAACTAATTTAATTAATTCTTGATTAGGATAATATTCAGAGTATCGCTGTAGTTAATGTATAAATATTATGTATTCATTTGATAAAGGTAAAATATAAATTTATTTTGTGAATTAGTGGGCGTTTCTTTTATATCCTTACGTGTTTGGTAACGGCTCTGTTCTTTAAGATATTCTTATAATATCAATATATTAGACACTCTTAGCACTCTTAGAATAGAACAAAAAAAAAAGGGGGGGGCATTCTACGACACTAATTAAAAGTGGTGTCAGGTAAGTAGGGTTTTTATCAGAAAGAATTCTACGACAATGGCCAATCACGATGACACCCATCGACATGGTCAGCATCACATTGCAATGTATGGGTGGGGAACTATAAGAAAAGCGTCTAATAATAAGAACTCAGATATGAGTCCGAATGATCATAGGCCCTTCGCAATACAGAAAAAGACGCCTTTGAAGAATTTGTGCAACTAGGAACCGTAAGATCCTCTCGAGGTCAACCTCAGAAAGGAAAAAGGGTGGTAGCGGATCAGAGATGGGGGTGGGTTGGGGGCCGGAAATACGGATATAAATCGGGTCTCAGTTAAACATATTTTTTAATGTGTAGTAACTTTATACGTTAAACCCTTGAAGGAAACATTGCCCCCAACATATTGACTAAGGTCATTGCAAAGACTTGAGTAGTTAAATTATCCCATAGAGACATTTTATACAATAAAAACTTATGCTATCTTAGTATTAAATCTAGCGGCACCTCAATTATCTAATTCAAATAACTTTTACTTCCTATTAGTGAAACGATTGAATATTTTAAATACTTTAATGAGTTGATTGCGCAAACGAAGATTTTCCACTGAAAGTAAAATCTTTATTTGGAGACTGACATTTGAAACTGGAGAGTGGCGAAACTCTTGTCTCCAAATTATTGAAAAAAAAGAGATTCAGAGCGCTTTCATCTTTATTAGCGAATACCTCTTTCCACAGGCTGGCGTTGGATGATGAACAAGGAATCCTGGTGAGTAATTAAGATATAATCCAGGAATCTGAATATCAATCAAAGGGCGATTATATGAAATGAAGATTAATCGTGATTCTTCAAACTCGTTATACCGCAGCAGGGGAAAAGGTAGGGTAGGAGAGCTATGCGCATTCCAAGTCCTATCCTCTTTAGACTACTTGGGTTATGTTCACATATTTTCTTTATCCCCGAGCGTCACCATTTCCTCTACAAACTCATTTATAAAAACCGAGCCGAGATGTGCATGGTTAGTTTGAGGACATTTTTATCCTAAATTAATTATAAAAATGTCCCTACCTAATTTTGAGAGGTGATATCGCTAGATAGCTAATTTTCATAACGATTTTCCCCTTGTTAATAAGTATTATTCATCAAATTTGATGCACTCCTATAGTAATCGTACCATCATAAGGGTAATAGCATGCGTCAGAATGTATTATGAGTGGCGGAGCTTCTTCATGTGAGGCACATGTTTAAGCCATGCCCTTTCTCGCGTTAACATCTGACAAGCATTGTAGAATATATGTACTCTACCCATCTTGAGCACCTCTTAGACAGCCCTCCACCCAACTCTCATTAACTGCACTATATCTCACGAATAACTAAGAGCCACTTCCTACAATTATCATACTTGCAATACCTATTTCCATCATGCACCAAGTTCTTGAACGTCAAGTTCTCAACCATCAGGAACCAAATTCATGGACGCCACGCCTTAAAACGTCTTCTCTGAACACAAAAGGGTGGTGGTTAAATAAGGGAAGAACCAACATGTACTTAAACCAGTAGATCCCAAACTCTGGATTCACAACTTTTTTCACCAATCTACCACCAGGGAGCTTCAAGTGACGAAAATTACCCTGTGCTAAAGGATTAAAAAAAAATTAGGAGGCGATATAGGGGGTCTACTAGGGCAAAGGTCGCCGTACTCAACAGAGCCTACGACTAGACTATATTAAAAAACAAATAACAATATGTAAATAACAAATAACAACGGTAAAAAAGGTCAAAGGCTAAAAAAAAGAATCAAATTGGTAACAAGGAAGAAGCATGCTCTAGCGTCGGAGTTAGGCCCGACTCCCCCCGGCGCAGGAACATACGACACACAAAAACCAGTCAAATAAAGTAGAGGAGGCAAGCCTCCTCCAAAAAGTGATAGAGTACGCAAGGCCATATGAACGAACCCGTCCCGAGTACAAGGGACAAGCGTTAGCGAACCCCCTCGTCACGGTACCGGGACAGGTATCATGCACGATCACCAAGACTGAGACATTCAACAAGAATGTGCTGAACAGTCTGGGGGGCAAAGCAGTCGTCACAATAAAGCACAGGCGAACGCTCCATTAAACGAAAGTGCGTTTTTCGAAGGTGTCCGATTCGGAGACGACAGGAAGCAACCTGAAGCCACCACGGCATTGAGGGGTAGGTCTATCGGAAGAGTCACAGCGCAATGGCACGCAACTTTAAAAGTTGCGTGCCAAGCAGCCCGTAAGGTTGCGCGTATTCTTGCCATGTAATCGGTGTGAGGAAGAGCAAAACGCTGGTCTGGTCGGCCATTCTTCGCGGACTATTTGGTGTGCTCATTCCCCGCAATTCCTACATGTCAAGGAAGCCATAAAAAGATAATCTCGACACCCACCCGGCTCGCCAAAATGGTGGCGTGACGGATACGCGAACCAGTGGATGCGGAGATTTTAATACCCAAAGAGCACTCAGGGCGCTTTGTGAGTCGCTATATATCACAATCCGGTCTCAGAACCGGGTACGTCACGTTATCACTCGTACCAAACGGTGTATTGCAACCAGCTTAGCCGTGAAGAAAGACGCATCCGCTGGCAGAGCTCAGTTGACTTCAAACAAAGGGCGCATGAGATGGAAACCGACCCCCTCTTGGGATTCGAGCCATCCATAAACTTCTTTTTTTTTTATTTTTTATTTTTTTTTAGAGCCCATCTGGCGACTGCCCATTTGGGCATAAGTCGCCGGAAATACGACAGCCTAGAACTAGGCTACTTTAAAATAAAAATATGAAAAAATAATGATAAATATTGGAAAAACTTAACAATTAGGAAGCAGTCTCCGGCAGCGGGGGGAGGTCCCCCTCACCCCGGTGCAGGAGCGTGCAACCTACAAAGAGAACAAACAAAAAACGAAATAAAAACTACTTAAAGAAAGGGGAGAAGCCCGGCCTCCCCCTAAAAGTCAACAAGTCCACAAGTCAATGTGCACGAACTCGTCCCGAGTACAAGGGACGGAGGGTAGCGGCCCCGCACATCCCGGTACCGGGACAGGTAACGTGCGCAAAGATCATCCAAACTGTGACATTCGACAAGAATGTGCCGAACAGTCTGGGGGACGACGCAGTCATCACAATAGGGCGCAGGCGAGCGCTCCATCAAATAGCGATGCGTCACACGAGTGTGTCCGATTCGGAGACGACAGAAAGCGACCTGAAGCCGTCGCGTAATTGGGGGATAGGTCCATGGGAACAGTCGCAGCGCAATGGCACACAACTTTAAGTTCCATCCGACCGTCTTCAATCTTCTTTGCAAAGCAGTCCGAAGAGCTTCCCGTATTCCTGCCAGGTAGTCAGTGTGAGGAAGAGCGAAACGCTGGTCCGGTCGCAGAGACCTCGCGGACTCTTTGGCGCCCTCATTCGCTGCAATTCCTATATGTGCAGGAACCCAGCAGAAGATAATCTCGACATCCGCCCGGCTCACAAAAACAGTGGCGTCACGGATATCGCGAACCAGGGGATGGCGAGATTCCAATGCCGCGAGAGCACTCAGGGCACCTTGTGAGTCGCTATAGATCACAATCCGGTCTCCGAACCGGGCATGTCGCCTAATCTCCCGTACCAAGTGGTGTATTGCCACCAGCTCGGGTTTTTTTTTTAAGAGCTCATCTGGCGACTGCCTACTTGGGCATTAGTCGCCGTATTAAAACTGGCCTAGTTCTAGGCTACTTTAAAATAAAATTAGAGAAAAAAAACAACATCCCAAAAAGGGAGAAAGGAAGCAAGCTGGTGCGTTGGGGAGAATTCCCCCCGGCGCAGGAGCGTGCAAATAAAGGAAAAAAAACAAACAAAAAAAACAAATGCAAAAAAAAAACAAAAACAAACCTTGCTTAAATAATAGGGAGAAGGCCGGCCTCGCCCAAGAAGTCAACAAGTCCACAAGTCAATGTGCACAAATCCATCCTGAGCACAAGGGACAGGCGGTAGCAACCCCGCCCATCCCGGTACCGGGACAGGTATCGTGCGTGAAGATCACCCAGACTGGGACATTCGACAAGAATGTGCCGAACAGTCTGGGGGACGACGCAGTCGTTGCAATAGGGCGCAGGCGAGCGCTCCACCAGATAGCGATGCGTCACACGAGTGTGTCCGATTCGGAGACGACAGAAAGCAACCTGAAGCCGCCGCGGCATTGGGGGATAGGTCCATGGGAACAAGCGCGGCGCAATGGCACGCAACTTTAAGTTCCCTTCGACCGTCTCCCATCTTCTTTGCCAAGCAGTCCGAAGAGCTGCCCGTATTCCTGCCATGTAGTCGGTGTGAGGAAGAGCGAAACGCTGGTCCGGGCGCAGAGTCCTCGCGGACTCTTTGGCGCCCTCATCGGCGCGCTCATTCCCCGCAATTCCTACATGTCCAGGAACCCAGCAGAAGATAATCTCGACATCTGCCCGGCTCGCCAAAACCGTGGCGTCACGGATTTCGCGAACCAGGGGATGCGGAGATTCCAATGCCCCGAGAGCACTCAGGGCGCTTTGTGAGTCGCTATAGATCACAATCCGGTCTCCGAACCGGGCACGTCGCGTAATCTCCCGTACCGAGTGGTGTATTGCCACCAGCTCGGCCGTGAAGACAGACGCAGCGCCTGGTAGAGCCCCGCTGACTTAAAACAGAGGGGAAACGGCGTGGAAGCCGACCCCCTCTTGGGACTTGGAGCCATCCGTATACACTGGCACGGTACCAGCGTGACGCGATGTGTGCTCCAAAAAGGTCGAACGCAATACTCCCGGCGCAGTACAAGCTTTGGGAGCAGAGGCGTGGCGACAAATAGCCAAATGTGGTACCCTCCAGGGTGGCGTCCTGGGCAGAACCAGGGGCGCCACCGGCCCGAGAGCTATATCTACCTCTCGAAGGAGTTTCCTGGCCCTAAACCCAAAGGGCTTAGGGTATGACTGGCGTCTCTCTGCGGCATAGGCACCATCGAGATCAGCTGCGGATGCAGTGAGAGCTGTTGGCGACTGAGGGAGGCGCCGGGCTCGCGCGTACAGGCGAGTGATGCACTGCACGCGGCGCAGAGCGAGTGGCATCTCCCAGGCATCGACCAACAGGCTCTCAATGGGGGAAGTGCGGAAGGCACCGGTCGCAAGGCGAAGGCCGGTGTGGTGGATCGAATCCACCTTCCGCAATAAACGCTCGGCTGCGGATGCATAAAACTCGCATCCGTAGTCGAGCTTCGAGCGAACAAAGGATCGATAAAAAAGTAAGGCGGTAGCCCTATCAGCGCCCCAAGCGCTGAACGTCACGGAACGGAGAATGTCCATGGCGCGGGTACAAGAGACCCTAAGGCTGCGAATATGAGCCTCCCAGGTGAGGCGTCGGTCGAATACAAGACCAAGGAAACGGTGCGACTCAACCACATCCAGGCGCACCCCATTAAGAAACAAATCTGGGTCGGGGTGAAGCCGTGGATGGCGGCAGAAGTGCACCACCTTAGCCTTGGCCAAAGAAAACCGAAACCTGTGCGCTTCGGCATAGCGAGAGACGCGGTTCAATGCCTGTTGGAGTCGACGCTCCAGAGTTGGCATCTGGGCCGCGCCAAAAGAGATCGAAAGGTCGTCCACGTAGAGCGTAGCGAGAACATCTTCCGGCAGCACCGAGGTGATGCCGTTGATGCTCAGGGCAAAGAGTGTGACACTGAGGACACTTCCCTGCGGGACACCCTCTTCCTGCTCCTTTGGGCCGGGGAGGGCTCCCCCCCACCCGTACGCGGAATCGACGATCTCGCAAAAATTCAGATATAAACATTGGAAGGCGTCCCCTCGCCCCCATCGTGTGGAGAGTCTCCATGATACCGTATCGCCATGCGGTATCATAGGCCTTCTCCAGATCGAAAAACACCGTGGCGTAGTGCTGTCTACGAAGGAAAGCCTCGCAGACGGCGTTTTCCAGTCGGAGCCGCGCCAAAAGAGATCGAAAGGTCGTCCACATAGAGCGTAGCGAGAACATCTTCCGGCAGCACCGAGGTGATGCCGTTGATGCTTAGGGCAAAGAGTGCGACACCGAGGACACTTCCCTGCATGTCATGCTCTTCCTGCTCCTTTGAGCCGGAGAGGGCTTCCCCCCCCCATTGTATCGCCATGCGGTATCATAGGCCTTCTCCAGATCGAAAAACACCGTGGCGTAGTGCTTTCTACGAAGGAAAGCCTCGCACAAGGCATTTTCCAGTGGGAGCAGAGCATACGACGTGGAGTGGAACTTCCGGAAGCCGCACTGGGCAGAAGACAGATGGCCTCCGCTGTCCAGGAAAATGGCTAATCTAACATTTACTAATTTCTCCATCAACTTGCCCACGCAAGAGGTTAGAGAGTTTGGGCGGAAACCGGTCGGAGTAGAGTGATCTCTCCCCGGTTTGAGAAAAGCGAGCACAGTAGCAATTTGCCAGGAATCTGGGAGAAGACCCTCCACCCAGATCCTGTTGAACAAATCTAACAGAAAGGCCATGCCTCGCTCACCCAAGTGTCAAAGCATGACATGCGGGACATGGTCCGGCTCATGGGTGGTGTCTGCGCACGAAGCGAGAGCGGAGCGCAACTCACTCACAGTAAACCTGTCGTTGAAGGGTTCTCCGCCCTGCAGGTAAAGTCAAGCCGGCGGCCTTCCGCGACATCACGACGTGCATTGAATGCTGGCGGAGCAGCATCCCGGCTAGGGAATGCGGAAAAAGCGGTCGCTAATGATTCCGCCACGGACGCGGGGTCCGAGATTGCGGTCCCATTCTCCTGGAGAACGGAAAGGGGGTCCTGCGAGATCTCGCCCCGAATCCTTTGGACTCGCTTCCACACCTCTACTAAAGGGGTCTTCCCGTTAAGTGAAGACACGCATGCCCATCAAGAAGAGCGGCAGGCGTGCTTCAAAATATACCGGAACCTACCCCTAGCCAGACGAAATTCAACGACAGTGAAATCGTTCGGGTGGTGCTTATAGCGCATGTAGGCATAACGCTTCTGTTTGAGGGCCGTCTCACACTCGGTGAGAGGCCCTCTTTTCGAGGAACCACCTGCTCTGAGACACTCGCTACACCTCTAGGCATGGGCGAAGGAGCCGAAGCTCCTTTGTTGCTGTCTTCACTTCGGGGGACAGCTTTAGGAACCCCGGAACATTGCCTAGTGACCAACGTCAGGGATTTTGCCTCCTGTGAGTCTAACGACTCTGTGGAGGCGCGTAGTCGTTTTGCTTACGGGAAACGGTCACGCTGGGGGAAGAGGGGGGAGCCCTGGTTTTAGCCTGGGGCTGTGTAGGAACCCTTTTTGCCGCCAGCTTTACCAGGGGAGCGCCCGGGTTGAGTAGAGTCCGCAGAAGGGCTCCGAATGGGCACGAAAACAACCGTGCTCATTTGCCTGGATGTGCCAGGAGCAGAGGTTCCCTTTCTAACTCTTGAGGCATATGACGTCCCAGGCGGGGCCGGGCTTGCCATCACCAAGTCCTTAGCCTCGCAAAATGAGATTCGATCCTGGGCCTAAACGGCCAGAATTTCTTTCTTCGAGGAGATATGCACCACATTGCTTAGAAGAAGCGGGGTGCGGCTCTCCGCAATTGGCACACTTAGCGACACATGATTTAGACTTATCGTGTGCGGACTCTGAGCAATTTACACAGACTTCGGGGGACCCTGACTTTGCACGTCTACAAGAACGATTCGTATGGCCGAAGTGGTGACAGTAATAGCACCGCCGTCGCAAAGGCACGAATGCCTTAACGCGGTAGCGGTACCAACCAGCACGCGCCGACTCAGGGAGCTTGTCACAGTCGAACTTGACGAAGAGTGTAGGGGTGGGTCTCGAGGCCCCTCCCTGTTTTCTCATCACGCGTTAGATCTTGACCTCCCCATCGTCGGCCAGCTCCAAGTTGATGTTCTCAATGGAGTAGTCAACGAGTTCCCTCGCATAAACTACTCCTTTGCCAAAGTTCATGGTAGAGTGCGGCGTCACACTCACTGGGTGCCATGAAGTGTCGAAAGAGCACTTATCTTGGCCGCCTCAACGGGATTCACCGCATTTGCCAGAAGGCTCTCGTCCGAGAAACGGGTCACCTTCGGCTCTCTTCCAATTGCACTAGCTAATCCTCTCCTCTGATGGATTATTTTGCCCTTGGCCAACATAGTGCCATCAGTGGATCGAATAACGAGGAAGCGTTTGAAGCCAGCGGGCTCGAAAACGCCAGGTAACCTCTGAATGAGGGGCCCCGATGTCATCGAGGCTCCGCCCTGTGCACTTTTCGTCTTTGTCAGGGGCTCCGCACCTGGGAAGCAGAGGGGGCCGATGTGCTGAACTTTTTCTTTTTCTTTTTTGGAGAGGAGGGCGGGGAATGAACCCTCTTCTCACCTCCACCGGCAGAAGCCCCCAGGCCAGATGGCCCGGCCTCAGCCAGGTCCTTCTCTAAAATGGAGAAGGTTCTGGTGGTCGCAGGGGCACCATCCGGTGGAGATCCCTCCCCTCCTTGTACTGCCTTAGAAACAATAGCCGTTTGAGGAGGACCTTGTATAGGGGCGGATTCGGGTTCGGTGTTTGGCGCCGAGCCCAGATTTACCCCCATGGAAGGCCCTACCGTCTGTGGCTGGGTTTCCTGAAGGACCATGTCTATCACAGGATGACCCCTCCAGTTGGCTATCCCCTCCCTGGACATCGCAGGTTCCCTTGGCAGTGTCGCCAGTCATGTGTGTGGAGGCACAGGCCTTGACCCCGGCAAGGTTTAAAACTATTGCCAGCAGGTCTTTTGAGGGAAGCGACCAAAGGGGCCTGGCTTCTCTCTCCCCCCTAAGGGGGTTTGCCCTACCACGCCGCTTACACGAGGGGCCGTTGGCAATGGGCTGCCTGCTGGCTTTCTTGGCATTTCCCTTAGAAAGAAAAGGAGGGACTGCCACTGGAAATAGGGAGGTGCCCGAAAGCACCTCCAGAGAAGGGGGTGAGGGGGAGTCCCCTGCACCCATAGACGAAGGAGAAGAGTAAGCCTTCTCTCTGGTTAGAGAAATATGCAGGGTCCCCGAGGGCGGCTTCGTTGATAATACAGGGAAAGTTAAGGGTTGTTTTTTTTTGCGGGGGGCTTGTGCATCATTGGGCATGGTTTCCCTAAATTTTCTGCGGGACGTAATAGCTCATCACCTCTCACAGTTGCCCGCACTGCAAGAGGTGCTTACAGGCCTGGCAGAGCCAGGCGCCGCCATTTGGGACCACCCCTCCCGCCTGGTGGCCTGGCAGTCCATCGGCATGGCGGCTCCACCATAAACACGGCGTAAAAAGATAGATTGTGAAGAGGAGAGGAAAAGGGGATGTGAGGAAGGTATGGGTGGGGATGAAGCAGGTTGTTGAAAAACCCCCATTCCGAACCGGAGCTCAGGGGTTAGGGAACGTTGTCCCCTTACTCCTCAGCCCCTATCCGGGACGGTTGGCTTGAGAAGAAGGTCAGCATCTACCCTGTGAAATTAGAGGCTGACCAGAGAAAGTTGTGGGAGAGGTTGTATGAAAAGCGACGAGGTAGGGGAGAAATAGAGGCTATCTGAAGGAAGGAAGAGAGGCTAAGCTGGAGGCGGACGGAGCGCTCGATCCCGTCAGCACGGCGCGGCGCAGATCGAGTGACATTACTTCAGCATCACCAAGTAGTCACTTAATCGACGTTCGAATGAACAGAGTAGCGATAAAAAAAGGAAAGCAGTAGCTCTATCAGCGCCCCTGGCGCCGAATGTCACGGAACGAAGAATATTTATGGCGCGGTGCAAGAGACCCCAGGGCTGCAAATATGATCTTCCCAGGTGGGGCTTCGGTCAAATACAAGGCAAAGGAAACGGTGCGATTCCACCACTTCCAGGTGCACCGCATTTAGAAACAAGTCTGGCTCAGAGTGGAACCGTGAGTGATGGCAGAAATGCAACACCTTAGTCTTGGCTAAGGAAAACCGGAGCCTGTACGTTTTGGCATAGCGAGAAACCTGGTTCAGTGCTGGTTGGATTTAAAGCTCCAGAGTTGTTATCTGGGCTAAAGATATGGAAAGTTCGTCCAAGGACAGAGTAGTAGGAACATCTTCCAGCAGGACCGATGTAATACTGTTGATTTCTAAGGCATCAATCGTTTGAGGGCCGCCTCAAACTTGGCTGACCACCACGGAAGCGTTCTGCGTGAAAAACGGTCAGACCTTTCAGCAATAGTAGTTAGACTCGGGTAGGAACTCAACGGCCTCATCTAGCGACCTAACCTCTTCGACTGAGACAGAGAAATCAGTCATTTCTTGAAATACGGACAACCGCGCCCGCGCCAAGCACCACCGAGATGGGATCTCAGGCGGCAGTGTCCCAGGAAATGATATTTTTATGTGAAAGTGATCACAACCATAGAGGTCATCGACTACTTCCCCACCTCAAATCAGACTGTGCATCCAGACAGCACAAAGATAGAGGCCAGCAAGGACCTTACCCCAGTGATTGATCGAGTGGTCTCCCCAGAGAGGAGGTCTATCGCTCAGATTCCCGTACGAGAGAAAGGGCCTCGGCAACCGTCTCACGATGGTGCGGAGCTCCTCCACGTTGAAGTCTGCTGATTGTGGCATGTACGCAGAAATAACAGTCTACCTCCTATTCAGGTGCAGCTGCACACCTACTGCCTGGAAGGAGTTATCTAAAGCGGAGTGAAGAAATATAATGCCGGGTGTACATCGCGCATCCTCCCTCCCGGCCCCCATCCCGTGGTGGTGGGATCCCCAACCCCTCATTTCCAGGGATTGTGGGCAGGGGGCACGCGCCCAGCATGGTCTCCTTTAATAAGATAGCTAAAGAAAAACGGGAGGAGACGAATCTCCGCAGCTCCTCCCAGTTGTCCCTGAGTATGCGGCCATTCCACTGGAGAAATATGCCCTCCAAGCCTAGCTCAGAGGAGGTGCGGCGTCCTCTTCAAAGAGGACCCTCACGGGAATGACAGTGCGCTTCCCGGAGGCAGAACTCCGGGCGCAGTTGAACGGACAATGCGATAAATGCACTGTCGCTTTCGAGCACTTATCGAGGGAGGTTGGGGTCGCCAAGCGAGTCTTTTCCTCCCTTCGCCTTCGAATCACACAGTCTAACACGCGGTGTGGGCGTAGGAGCCAAAGCTCTTTTAGTGCTGTCCTGCTTTCGAAGGGCATCTTTAGGAACTCCGGAAGATCTCACGAGCAACTTCAGGGGCGTTGCCTTATGTGTGTCTAACGATTCGGTGGAGGCGTGCGGCTGTTTCGCTTTACGGAAAACGGTCACGCTGGGGGAAACAGGTGTAGCTCTGGGTTTAGCAGGGGCAGGGTGGGATACTTTTATGCCGCCATCTCTACTAGGGAAGCGCCCGGCGTGGGTAGAACCTGCAGAAGGGTTACGAATGGGCGCGTAAATGACCGTGCCCGTAGCCCTGGAGGGGCCAGGAACAGATGGTGTCTTTTTTTAATATTGAGGCATAAGACGTCCCAGGCAGCGCTGAGCGCGCCAGGACCAAGTGCTTTGCCTTGGAAAATGAGAGACGATCCTTAGCCTGAACGGCCAGGATTTCCTTCTCAACGAGATACGTACCACATTGATTCAAAGAAGAGGGGCGCGGATCTCCGCAATTGACACAACTTACACAGACTTCGGGTAACCCCAACTTTGCGCGTCTACAGGAGCGCTTCGTATGACCAAAGCGGTGGCAGTGTTAGCACTTCCGGGGTGGCAGTAGTAGCATCTCCTCGGCAGTGGCAGGAATGCTTTCACGTGGTAGCGATACAAACTTGCACGCATCGACTCAGGGAGCTTGTCACAGTCGAACGTGACGAAGAGTGTAGGGGTGGGTCTCGAGGACGCTCTCTTTTTTCTCATCACAAGTTCGACTTTGACCGCTTCATGTCACCTATGGAGTAGTTCCTACGAGTTCCCATGGTAGAGTGCAGCGTCACACTCACCGGCGTGCCATAAAGTGTCCGAAGGGCACTCCGAGAATTCGACGCATTCGCCAGAAAACTCCCAGCCGAGAAAGGGGTCACGTTCGTCCCTCTACCAATCACGCTAACAAGAGCTCTCCTCTGATGGCTCTTGTTGCCCTTGGACAACATGCTTCCAACGGTGGATCGAATAACGATAAGCAGTCTGAAGCCAGCCAGCTCGAAAACACCAGGTAACCTCTGAATGAGGGGTCCCGATGTAAATGAGGCTTCGCTCTGCGCACCTGCAATTTTTGTCTTAGTCAGGGACTCTCCTACCCCAAAAAGCACCGGAGGCGGACGTGCCGATCTTGGCTTGGTCGCTTGTCAAAACGTCAGCAGACCTGTCCGTTCCCGTTGCTCCCACGGAGGGAGAGAGGCCTTTAGTCTTTTTGGTCTTGCGGTTTTTTTTCTTTTTAGGAGAGGAGGGTGGGAAATGAACCCGCTTCGCTCAACCGCTGGAAGGAGCCCTTAGAGCCGGATGGAGCGCCCTCAGCAAGATCCCTCTCTGAGATTGAGAAGGGCTTTGCTGTCTAAGGGGCACCAGCCGGGGGAGGATGTCCCTCCTCTCCGGGTGGATC
Source organism: Ceratothoa steindachneri (assembly GCA_963969495.1). NCBI lineage: Eukaryota > Metazoa > Arthropoda > Malacostraca > Isopoda > Cymothoidae > Ceratothoa > Ceratothoa steindachneri. Next base: position 115,130,943 of record OZ018322.1, read on the forward strand.
CTCGGGGACGCGAGCCTTCTGAGGAGAAGCTTGCCCAGGGGGAGACTCTGGTTCTGTTCTTGGCACCGAGACTGGCTTCAACCCTATGAGGCTGGGTCACCTCAGAGACCATGTCCATTTCTCAGACGGGGGGTGGCGCTCTCTTTTGCCATTCCCCCTCTAGACACCACGGATCCAATTCGAGTAAATTTATATAACTTTGGATAACAGGGTAGTTCTGTTTCATGGGATAGGAACAAGGATTTAAATAAAAATTATTAAATGTGTTTTTTACTTCTATATTATGTGCACCACTCTGCACCAGTTCTTGATAAATGAAATTCGGAGAAAAAACCCTGCATAGATTATATTATGCTAAAAGTTGTATTTAAGTTTATTACAAATTCTGAAAATTGAGAAAAAATGTGACTTAAAAATATCAATTCTATTAATAATAAATAAATAATCCTTCAAAATATATACATAGGATTTTATCTATATTTTTATCTAAGATACATCATTTTCTTATAGACTCGTTAGTATGTGAACTTTTATCAGAAATCATCTGTTACCTCGTCGTGTGTGGTTGGTTGAGCATGTAATTTTATCTAATTGACCTTGTTTTGCTGAGATGGTAAGTGTAAGGTATTTTTCTAAGTTGTTAGGTATATATCGAGTCCTTTTCGAAGTATCTAAATTTGAGACATTATATTTTTTAAATCCTAGATTAAGGAATGAACAGAACTGGTATCTCTACTTTAGCATCCTATAAATAGTCAATAACTTGGTGTTTTTGTGGATAAAGTCCCATCATCCGCGGTTTGCAATACACTCACTCGTCTATTCTAATATTGCTATTTAAATGGAAAACTTGCCTATGTCAAGCGATGAATTTGAATTTTGCTGCGAAATCTATGAGTAAGTTGCTGAACTATGGTATTCCTATAATAAAAACCTCCTGGGAAACTTAAATATATATATCATCATTTATTATGTATAAACTGCATTCAATTATTTTATTTAAATTTGTTAATTTAATCATTCAATTATTTTACTTTAACTTTGTCAATTTAATCTTTTAATTAATTTACCTCAACTTTTGTATATTAAATCATTTTATGTTAAACTTAATAATTAATTAATTCATTTATTTTACTTGTCAATTCAATTAACGTATACTGTTCCAAACAACATCTCTTAAATTTTACACACAAACAAACAAACAAACAAACAAACAAACAAACAAACAAACAAACAAACACACACACCTTCCCAGCTCGATCAAAATAACACGCTCTTCTGCTTACTCGACTCGCAGCTTTCTTCGTATAAAGGTCGGTAATCATTCCTTCTACAATTATTTATTTACCTCCAAACAAATCATACTTAGTTAATTCCATTTTCTCTCACAATTCTTTGCAAACAACCATACGAGAGTAGATCCTAATTATATTTACTTCTCATTGCAGCCCAATTCAGTCCATCATAGATACTCTATATTATTTACTATATCATTCACCATATTATTCCACCATATTAATTTCACATACTTCAATTCTCTTCGCATCTTTTTACTGTAATCATATGTTAAAATATCTTACATTGTATACCTAACCTACTTATCTCATTGTACATCCGTTGATTTTATGAATATATTTATATTTGTGTAATTGTCTTTCTTAAAGCCCAAGTCAATATTCCAAAATTTATTTCACTGTCGCCTTAGGCCTAAAACTAACGGCAGACAACTTCGATCAAACAAATTTATGGTTATGGTTTTCGAAACGCTATCTAGGCTGATTCATTAACAGAAGATAAATTACATAGATAACCATATACTATAAAATTGGTGCCCAAAGTTTAGTAATCTCCCGTCAATTAATAAATAAGTTTAAACGATAAAATCATTCTTGAATCCACGCGTCAATTTCGTCCCAAAATTTCGCTCGAGCATTTTTTTTTTATTCACGTGTTCATTTTTTTTTATATCGCATGTAATCTTTAACATCATTCTTCCAATTATCATAATTCATGTCAATTAATTTAATATTATCCCATATATTCAACGAGTGGACAATTTCCTTTATTTCTCAATTATTGTAAATTTTTTCATATTCCTGTGCTAGTGACCAATGTACACACAAACACACACACACACACACGTGCACACAACCACAGCTATTTCTCACGTAAACACCTTCATTCAACTAGCACAAATATACATAAAACAGTGTCTATGATGGACTAGACACACCAACTAAGGACATCAGTTAGCGCCCAACCTCATCATGACCAACCGTCTGCGCACAGACAACCACAGGCGTACCTCTCTCTTCCCGTTTATGATCCTGCAAACCCAATTGCATGGTTGGAAGTCTCATTCCTCCTCCTTAAACCACAAAAACATCACTGAGGAGGAGAAAGTATCAGCAATCTTCCAGCGGTTACTCATAAGTACCTATATTCAGTTCAGGGACGTGTTAATTAACGGGGAACAGGCTGATGTTTTAGACCGCCTCAATGAGGCTTTTCTCAATACATATGGTAGGTCCCAAATTGATGACCTGAGAGAGCTCCTGAATACTCAAGAAATGGGAGATAAGAGTCCTACTTCCTTTTTATCTTATTTGAACGACATTATCAGGGTAAAAGGTGCTCACATCGAACTTTTTAACCCTCTCCTCACCGAAATTTTCATGAGGAGTACCCGAGGAAATTAGGCCATTAATACTAAGCTCGAACCCCACGAGCAGTGATGAGGTTGCTGCAGCCGCAGATAAATTGTATAAAAGTCCTTATGTGAATTGGGGGTGGCGGCCAAACTCACGGCCCATTTAACAATGCTTCAATTTCGCAGGTTCGAGGCACGCCGAGCTTCTCTGACGAACGGGCCGAGCGTTCAAGGGTTCCATCTTCCCTATCGAGAGACCTTGAGACTTCAATACGGAGGATGGAAGCCGACAGCCAGCGGTTAAAGCTGCAGCGTGAACCACAGAGTGAGCACAGACACAGGTTTGGCGATTGAAGGCGCAGGTCTCGCCCTGGTTCCCGAAAGAGAAACCAACGAGAGCATCCCGATGCAAGAGGTGAGAGACAGCAAATTTTTCAACCTCATTCTTCCAACTATCCTCACCATCTTCCACACCATCGGGGCCTATGCTGGTATCATCAAAGGTACGGGCACAACGTTGTACACTGTACACAGCCCTGTAGCCACAGTTATGCTTCTTCACATACTGCGCCAAATAATCTCCCGAAGCATAACGTTTCCTTTTCCTCTCATCCAACTCAATGGTGCTGGTACCACAACAAATATGGTGCACAAGCTCTAAAATGCTTGCAACCGTGCACATATTTGGACCCAGTATCTTCAAATCTCACCCTCCAGTTTTCTCACTTCACCCAACTCAACCACTTTCTCCAAATCCTCAAATTTCAATTTCCCAACCTTCGAATTCTGGCATTCCTCTCACTCTAGTCTCTCAATCACAAACTTTAAACTAGAAAGGCATGGGACAATAGGGTGTACATCCCCTGCCTACACCTAATTTCCTCAAGTAGCTCCTCCATTTCGTATTTTTGACCCACTTTCTGAATTTTCATTCCTGGTGGACACTGGTGCTGAATGCAGTCTCATACCAATTTATAAGGCCGACAAAGCTTCTGCCCCTTCAGATTTAGTTGTGAAGGCAGCCAATTCGACCAATATTAGGACCTATGGAAGTCGTAACCTTCAAGTCTCACTCGGTATCCGTCGGGTTTTTCGATGGACTTTCATCATGGCCAAGGTAGATTGTCCAATATTGAATCTCGACTTTCTTTCGGCTCATGACCTGCTGGTTCATTCTCGACAACGCAAGCTTGTCGACCGCAAAACTCTCCTCACTGTCTCAGATTCGTACTCACCTTCTCAGAGTTCCCTCCTCTCTATTCGTCTCCCATCCACCAAGCCACCGTTTCAGCGCCTTCTTCAAGAGTTTCCTGAGCTTACCCTTCCACCTTCGAAGGACAGGCCCATTAAACATAGTGTGGTGCATCGGATCGAGACAACAGGAGGGCATGTATTCTCACGGCCACGCCGTCTAGCATCGGATAAATTCTCTGCTATGCGTGATGAATTCCAATTCATGATTGATTCAGACATTTGTAGGCCTTCCTCTTCTCCGTGGGCCTCTACACTTCACATTGTGCCCAAATCCCCGCTGGGGGAGTTCAGAGCAGTTGGGGATTACAGAGCTCTTAACGCTGTAACAATTCCTGATCGTTATTCCTTGCCGTACTTAGCCGATTTTATTTCTTCTCTCCATGGCTGTACGATTTTTTCTCGCTTGGATCTGGTTCGTGCTCTTAACCAGATGATGTCGCAAAGACTAACATCACCACTCCGTTTGGTGCTTTTGAAATGGTCAAGATGCCATATGGATTGCGTAACTCTGGGCCAACTTTCCAGCGCTTTATGGATCAAGTCCTTAGGGGTCTTCCGTTTGTATTTTGCTACATCGATGACCTCCTAATATCATCTTCCTCGCTGGAGGAACACCTTTCTCACCTTCGCCAAGTTTTTTCTCGTCTTCAGGAGTACGGTATCGTACTCAACACCTCCAAGTGCATCTTTGGTGTCCCGCAACTCTCATTCTTGGGGCACCATGTCTTGAGTGCAGGGATTACTCACTCGAAGATAAAGTTAGCGCGATGCGAAACTTTTCTCATCCTACATCACGCAAACAACTCAGGAGTTTCTGTGGCATGGCCAATTTCTACCACAGATTCATCCCCAAATGTGCCCAGGTCATGCAGCCTCTCAACTCAATCCCTCACTAAGATCAAAAAGAACTCTCCTCTTGAATGGTCCGCTGAGGCGTGCGATTCATTCTCTCGCACCAAAGAGGCTATTGCCGGCGCTGTGGAATTGGCTCATCCTTCTCCAGAAGCCCCCATCGGGGTCGCCTCAGATGCATCCTCAACCCACGTAGGTGCAACTTGCAGCAGAAAGTTAGTGACCAATGGCAACCTCTTGCTTTCTTCTCTCGCGCTCTTACAAACCCTCAAAAGAAAGATTCAACGTTCTCTCGAGAACTCCTCGGAATATAACTCGCTATCCGCCACTTCCGCCATCATTTGGAAGGGCGTGAATTTACAATTTTTACTGACCATAAGCTCTTGGTCGGTGCATGTTCGTCTCGTAGTACTTCGTCAGTACACACTGCAGTTGACACTCGTCATCTTGACTTCATCCTGAAGATGACGAATGATATTCGCTACGTTCCTGGTTCTTCAAACGTCGTACCAGACGCGCTCTCTCGCATTTCTTCGATTTCGGGCACGCAACTCTCTACTGCGCCCATCGATCATGCGACAATAGCGCATGCCCAGGAACAAGATGAAGACATGCAAACACTGCGTCACTCTTCTCAACTCGTCGTTCGCGAGATTGACTTGCCTGACAGTCCTTCCAGCCGCATCCTGGTTGACTATTCAATTCCTGACTGTCCTCGTCCTCCCATTCCTCTCGCCTACCGTTGGCACATCTTCGACCAAATTCATGGCCTCTCTCATCCTGGCGTCAATGCCACTCGCAAGCTCGTTGCACAACGCTTCGTTTGGCCAGGTATGAATGCCGACGTGGCCAAATGGACTCGCTCATGCCTGCCAAGCCATGCGTGTTAAAGTCCACCGCCACACAAAAGCTCCTCTGGTCCCTTTTCCTCTTCCTTCGTCGCGTTTTGACGCCGTTCACATCGATCTAGTAGGTCCTCTTCCTTACTCCCGCGGTTGAAATTATCTTCTCACCATGATCGATCGTTTTACTCGCTGGCCAGAGGCGGTTCCTATCTCGGACATCAGAGCTTCCACTGTCACTTGAGCTTTCGTCTTAGCATTGGTTGCTCGTTTTGGTGTCCCCTCCCCCCCAACGATCATGACTAATCGTGGCAGCCAATTTGAATCCCTACCAATGAGATGGACTCATCTCAGTCCTTGGCTCCTTTAGCCTTCGTACTACAAGCTATCACCCCCAGAGTAACTAAGGTAGAACGTCTGCATCGGACCATCAAAGCAAGCTTACGCTTCTCCGATCAAAACATAATTTGGGTGGAAAAGCTACCTTTGATTCTCCTTGGCATTCGCTCGTCCTTGAAAGAGGATTTGGCTTGCTCTGCAGCGGAATTAGTTTATGGTACTCAACTTCGTCTACCCGGTCAATTCTGTTCTTCCTCTGACCGACCTTTACCTTCTCACCTAGATCCTTCTTCATACGTACATTTACGGTGACTTATGCCTAAGTCGGCAGTCGCCAGATAGCCCCTTTAAAAAAAAAAAAAAATAAAATAAAAAAAAAATCATACGTACATAACCTTGTACGGGTGATGGCTGAAATTAGGTCAACTGCCCGTAGAGTGCCTGCTAATTATAAAACCTTCGTCCCGAAGGAAATGACAACATGCTCTCATGTTTTCGTCCATCGCGATTCAGCTCGCACTTCGTTACAACCAGTCTATGACGGACCCTTTCTCGTTATCTCCAGGAAGCCAAAATTCTTCGTCCTAAAGCTTGGCACCAAGCCAGATACTGTTTCTATCGACGGCCTAAAACCCGCTTATACCGAAAATGTTCGTCTAGAACCACAATCACCTCATTCTCCTCCTACTATACCCCTTTATGCTACAGTAATCCCCCAAAACAACCCAAACCCCACCTTTTTAACTATTGCCTCTCCAACTCTACCTTCCGTTTTGCTGCCTCCTCCTCCTCCTTTGTTGCAGGAACCCTCCTTGGCAGAAGTGGATAGTCAGGAGTAAATCTCTTCCCCCACTGGTCACTACGTCAACGGACAACGGGACTAAAGACTCTTACATCCCGCTTGACGCCATCTCGGAAGGAACCAGCAAGCAGATCACCTTCGCTCCGTCAAACTTTTCTCGTGCCAGTGCCTTGTTCAACGCTAATGTCACTGACACAGCAAATCTGTGTCCTCGTACCCGCAGCCAAACCAATGGCACTGTCACACGCTCCGGTCGCGTCGTTAGGAGGCCTCGTCGGTACTCGGACTTATAATCTCAAAATAGTAAAAGGGGGGTAACCTTCTTAGGGAAGGGGGAGTGTTTTTGCAATGCCTCTGGGGATTCCTATAATTAAAACATCCTGGGAAACTTAAATATATATATCATAATTTATTATGTATAAAATTTATTCAATTATTTTACTTTAACTTTGTCAATTTAATCTTTCAATTAATTTACCTCAACTTTTGTATATTAAATCATTTTATGTTAAACTTAATAATTAATTAATTCATTTATTTTACTTGTCAATTCAATTAACGTATACTGTTCCAAACAACATCTCTTAAATTTCACACACAAACAAACAAACGCTCGTTCCAGCTCGATAAAAATAACTCGCTCTTCTGCTTACTCGACTCGCAGCTTTCTTTGTATAAAGGTCGGTAATCATTCCTTCTACAATTATTTATTTACCTCCAAACAAATCATACTTAGTTAATTCCATTTTCTCTCACAATTCTTTGCAAACGACCATACGAGAGTAGATCCTAATTATATTTACTTCTCATTGCAGCCCAATTCAGTCCATCATAGATACTCTATATTATTTACTATATCATTCACCATATTATTCCACCATATTAATTTCACATACTTCAATTCTCTTCGCATCTTTTTACTGTAATCATATGTTAAAATATCTTACATTGTATACCTAACCTACTTATCTCATTGTACATTCGTTGATTTTATGAATATATTTATATTTGTGTAATTGTCTTTCTTAAAGCCCAAGTCATTATTCCAAAATTTATTTCGCTGTCGCCTTAGGCCTAAAACTAACAGCAGACAACTTCGCTCAAACAAATTTATGGTTATGGTTTTCGAAACGCTATCTAGGCTGATTCATTAACAGAAGATAAATCACAGAGATAACCATATACTATAATGGTACTTTTCCCCACTGTTTATAGTATCATCTAACATCGTGGTTAAACGTCTTTACCTTGCCAAGCTTCGCCACTAAAATTTACTATTTAGATGGAATACAGCCAGGATATTTCTAGTAAGAGTATTAGATAATTATGTTTTGAGAAATTTTGGTCTTCTTTTATCGACAAATTTAACATTAATCCGATGCAGTCGTGCATCACAATAGCCTCACTGTGATGCCAGGTGTATAAAGAATATATTTTTGAAAGACAAAACCATAACATTCATCGATAGGAATAGACAAGAGACTTTTATTTATGAATGTATATGATGTATAATGCCAAAAGAATACAGACACACCAATTTCCCATGCAAGAAACGGTGGTGAACAAGTTCTGTGCGCAGGTGTGATGATTTTTTGCTTTGATGGTTTCTCACCAATAGCAAGAGGGATCTTATTTCTCTCCCAAGTAGGCTACTCGCATGAATGTCAGAAGTATGATTGTCTTATCAAGAGATGTTTAAATAAGTGTGAGATGATCATTGGAGAGTTGTCATTGTCGTGGTATGACCGGTGTACGCCGTTATACGCACACATGCCTGCTGGCCGACTGAAATGAAGGCTTCACCTGGGGATGGTTCTAAGAGTGCTTTACATACACAGTTGCTAGGCCAAGGAATATTCAAACACGGCTACAAAAATATACTTTAATAGGACTAAAGCTTACATACATATATAGGGCAAGTTAAATGGCAATGCAATTAAATATTGACGGTTCACTGCTAAGATGATTAACACTATTAATTAAGTTTGAACCGAGGGATAATTAAATAAGTAATGATTTTACAATTATGCAAGTTCTAGAGCAAAGGGGATCCTTGAGGTTCGACGCAATAAAGGTGGGAGAAGCGTGACGAAGCGGGGGTTAAATCCCTTTTACCTTGAAGTGCGGCGAGTAGGACGAGGTAGGTAAGCTCGACCTTGAACTTGTGGGCGTCTCACGTGACGCTCAATTTAACTTCAGGAAACTGAGGTTTGTGGGGAAGGGGGGCTCTTATCATTAAGAGGCAAACGGAGGGTGCCTCGAGATGGCTTTTCCGATCCTTAAAATCCGAAGATGTGGTGAGAAATGTTGAAGCGCTCTAACTATTTCCACGAACAACACTGAGTGACGACCAGCTCTTTCTTGGCTCTTCGACAATCACTCAATTCTCCTCTGGACGAGAATGTAGTCGATTTCCTCTCGATTAACGAAGACGTTACACCTAACGTACTGGACGGCGGCTTCAGACACAATTTGCATGTGAATTCTGAACTGTCTAATATATACCTCGAAATTATCTAGACGGGGAGAGAGAGATTCATCGCCAACAAACTCCCTTAATTGCCTTGGGTCGCGATAAGGTTCTATAGCACGAATTTGCGATACTCACTTAATGGTCTTTCCATTCTTATAATTTTCGCAGTATATAAGGCAGACAAATTTAGAGCGGTCAACGGCGAACTGGGAAAGTCAGGGAGGGGGAATTCCTTCTCTCTCTCATTCTTCCACAATCATCAAACGATGGAGCGTGAAAATTCTCTATAGAAGTATAAGGTAATCAGTCTTTGGTAATGTGAGTTTGAAACAATGGTGAATTGAATCTCACACGATATAGCTAATAGCGTGTTTAGACATTGGAAGTGCGCTTTATGGTAGTGGATGTAACCCATTTGTATGATACTAGCGCCCATGCCACTTAGGATCACCTCACCTTCTCTTACAGTGCGAGAATTACCGACGATTCAAGAACTCATCGATCAGGTAAATAAGTATCTCGGCATCATGGAAATATGTAAATATTCGCCCTGCTAATGGTCTGTATATTCCAGTTCTTCCCCAAATTGTAGTGGATGGCAAACTTACTCTCAATGTCTGCATTAAATGCGCCAAACAAAACTCACGAGTGTATTCTTTTCAAGAAAACAAAGTATGCTTTGCAGTGCGTGCAAAATATTAAAGTTTCAGCTTAGACTAAAAAGGAATTCTGAAATACAAAATATTTATGACATTTAAGCATTTAAAAAAGAAGGGTTTTCAGCGGAGTATAATAACTTTTGTGGATGAAAAAAGTAGACGTTACTGGATTTTCTCGAGTAATGGAAATATATAGAAAGAGAAAATGGCATATGTTAAGAGGGTAAATGAAGTTGAATGGATCGGCATACAAATGGAAAACAGAAAAGAATCTGGTAAAACGAGTGACAGTAAAACTGTCTAAACGGGTAAGGCGCTTCGTTACTATAGTAATTCCCTTAGTTATTTGCACTCTCGCTCCCATTTTGATGCTGATAGATAAATATTCTAGTAAATCTTCCTTACCAGTGAACGTAATGCATTCCAATATTTCTCTTACTTTTTTCATTCGAATCTCCCAGTTAGATAAATTTTAATTGCAAAATTGTTCAGAGAGGACACTCACATTATGAGAAAAGTTCGCTCAGCGAGGACGTAGATCGAACACGGTTGTTTATACTCCAGATCATAATGTGGTAGAGCTAGTCAAATACGAGGACTACATCATGAACTCACTGGATGGTATTGGTAATGCTTTCATAGGGAGGGTGCAAAGAGGCCGCAGCCTTAACTGGTAGAATGCGTCGGGGATCTGCTAATCATATGGTCATGCTGCGTATGGACACTCTTGGTCTACGGGTCCAAAATCCTATTCCGTACGTATACATACGAAGAATGGAGTACGTATATACTACGTACAAAAACGATTAGCTATTAATCCTCAGACACCAGATATTATTGCCTAAGGCACAATTAAACGTCCAGTTGGGATTGCTGGGAAAAATGAAGAAGCTGCTAATTTTATGGGTCTCAGAGCATAAAAAACAGGGTGGAATAAAGAGGTGAGAGGAAAAAAAAAGTGTTCAGAAAGACTTTTTGGAAAAGGGTCGAGATTTCAGGAAGTTTTCGAAGTATACCTTTCGGGTTCAACGGAAAAATACATCCAATTATGCTATACAAGCGACTGAACGCGGATGGGAGTAGGGAGGGAGGCTAATAAGGACGGCTTAAAACAATTATTATAGAAGGAGGGGGGGGGGGAGTCTGCGGCCATGAGGACTGCCTTACCGCTGTCAGAACGGCCGTCATCTGTATCAGATCAGGGTCGCGAGCGTGCAGCGCGCACGACCTGGGGGGTAGGGCCTACAACAATACTAGTGCCTACAAGTGCTACGGGAAACACTTGCCTTTCTACTTGGCGGGATTTTGACAAGGAATTTGTCCCTTACAGGTGGTGTGCGTGTTTATGTGTAGAGGAGAGAAAACCCCGAGTTTGTGTCATCATAATTCGAAATTAATTTCTCACTAACAAACACTTTTGGATTTGAAGTTAATGGTGTAGTAATTTTTATGGTTTCGACTAAAGCATTGTTAAAGTTCTAAAATTAACTTTTTTAAAAAATAATCCATTACGCGCATAAAACTAACGTAAAACCGACCTCCAAGTCACATGGTATTTAAACATAAAATTGGTTTCGCAGGATTGGGTCGTCGTTCGTCACCGGCCAAAATTAGACCGAGTCTACTCGGGATTGCCACACAGGAAATCGTTCTTATGTGAGAATTGCAACATTTTGATAACGGTAAACGCCAATGATTACACGAATTTGAAACATGTCAGGTGTTCGAAAAGGTTCGAGCGGTATCCAACCTCAATTATATATTCCTGAGGTGATACAGAAGCAAACTTGTTTTGCTCCTTGTGCTAATCACTAATGTAATCTGACAGTAGACTAGATTTAGTTCAAAACATCTTCAAAAAGACCTATTTATAGTTGACATTTTTTAACTCCCTTTTTGAAAATAAACCACAAGTTTCATTTGCACCAGATAGTGGGCGTATCCTATCGACTCATATTACTGCTTTGCATCGAGTTTGATCAAACTCTTAGAAGATGCACATAACTTTTTGTTGCTGCTCTGAACGCCCTTTTGCAACCGTTGTATGCTATAAAATGGTCTTGGTAAGCTTCGTCTTACTAAATGATTAAGATTATTGCCATTCTAAGGCTTTAAGGCATTTTTGAATACAACTAAAAGGAATATATAAAGGGCCGAACTTTTTCGAACACCTGCCATTAACGCTGATGAGAAGAGCAAGAGAGAAGGAGAGGAGGGGGGGGGGCTCATAATGGTAGTGATAAAACACACTGATGCGCTTAAAAGGGCACAAAAAGCTACTGGTAGCTACTGGAAGGCTCACTTTTTATGTAGATAGCGAGAGGAGCAGTTGTCAGTTGGACGAGAAGGGGCTGGCCTGCAAACAAGCCCCAGAAGACGCCCCCTATGACCTGCCCTATGATAACTTTTTTCACGTCTGCGGAAGAATAAAGGGTCAGGAATTTATTCTATTATTTATAATAATTTATGAAAAAACAAAACGATGGAATCTACGCTTAAATGTTTTTTTAATAGCGATGAAATGAGTGGTGAAAATGTGCGATAGATACATAATTCGAGTAATTAGAGGAAGCGACTGCTTGGAGCGCTAGGTGCAGAGAGTATGCGCAACTCTCCTACTCCTAGTTCCTCAGCTAAATTAGAACCCGTTGAGGAAAACTAAGAGAGAACGATAGCAGTGAATGAGAAAAGAAACGTGTAACCAACAAGAGAATTTTCATTCATTGTAAAAAGTGTAAAGGTAGATATACAAATCGTGAAGAGAAAAAATACTTAAATACCAAACCTCGTTAATAATAACAATATGTAATAATACAAGCTTTAATTTTATCTCTATGGACTGTTGTTGAACCACATAGTCGCGATACCTGGGATTCTCCACATAATGACAAAAGCCTTCACTCAAAAGAGTGATTTACGCGTTCCTTTTTCTAACATCTGCCTTACCTACCTATTTTCCCATGAGTATTGTGGTCATTGAGGACCCCAAATGCAATGGCCGGAAGGATACAGGCGAAGTAGAGAAAAAACGTGGTGGAGATGACCTTCTGCACCGTCTTGGGTCCTTTTACTCCGTCTCGGTAATCGGAGAGGTAATGGGGAAGTCGTCTCTCCATGTCTTCTCGGATTCCGCGGCCGAACCTACATCTCCGTTCTTCCGGTTGCTGTCGAAACAAAAGCAAGCAATTAAGCAAACACTCAGTTAACCACAAATGAACAGTTTCTTACCTGTCAGTAAGGCAACAATTCACTCTCTTAATAAACAACTTGATCCGTATATGACACAAACTGGGGTCAGGTGACATGCCCAGATTCTTTAACCCCAAAAGTTTATAGCCAAGGATAGAAGATGCGCCGACTTAAAACGAAAGCTTTATTTCCACATGTTTGATAATGAATCCACTTGAAAATGCCGATATATTCAAAGACTAGATTATCATAGAAAGGACCTTTAAATTAATTACAACTTGTATAGATCGAGCTAAGGAATGGCATTTTGTATTTTTTTTTTTAAAGGGGCTATCTGGCGACTGCCCACTTGGGCATAAAGCGCCGAAAACAAACAACCTAGTTCTAGGCTACTTTAAAATAACAAAATTAACAGAAACAACAATAAAAAGCGATAAAAATCAGGGAGCAAGCTCCGGCGTAGGGGGAGGTCCTCCTTCCCCCGGCTGGCATTTTGTAATACGTAAATAGATTTAGAGTATGGAAGACACAAGAACTCAAATATGTAGACACAAAAATAACGCACGTATGATATTCCTATCTATGAGACCACGGAGAAAGAAGGTTGAGCCACAAAGGGAAGCACTCATCGGTAACGTGACTACAATGCACCAACGCTCAATGACCGACCATTTATTATATATATATATATATATATATATATATATATATATATATATATATATATATATATATATATATATATATATGAAAGCTTATACAAAAATAAGGGTCACTCACGACCACCAAAATCAGGCCTAGTATGGGCCACAAAAAAACAAGGACACCACACACGGTTGTCCTACCAAAAATGCACGAGAGGTACAACACTCGCGGTAATCCTTCACTAAAATACAAAAGGGGTACAACTCTGCCGGTTGTCTTACACAAAGTCAATAAATCACAATAACTTTAAATCACGATAGCCTTAAATCGCGATAGCCTTAAATCGCAATAGCCTTAAATCGCGATAGCCTTAAATCGCGATAGCCTTAAATCGCGATAGCCTTAAATCGCGATAGCCTTAAATAGCGATAGCCTTAAATAGCGATAGCCTTAAATTACGATAGCCTTAAATCACGATAGCCTTAAATCACGATAGCCTTAAATCACAATAGCATTAAATCGCAATAGCCTTAAATAGCAATAGCCTTCCGAGACGCACGAAACCGGAAAATAAGTGAACGAAATCCACTCTGCTCCTGAACACAACTTTCTTCTCCAAGCACAAAAAAATGGTCTGTCTTCTGTGAAGAATGAAGGCCTCGACATCGCATTCCACGGAACAATAACAAATATGGATCGTTTAAAACTCCAATGCTATATCGACATATAATGAAAATTCTTAACTCTAAATATAAAATAACTTTCTTTCATGACAAAATCGTAATAATCTTAATCCAATTTTAATATTCAATTAAATAACTAGGAGGGAACCGGCCGATCAAAGCGAACGAAAATTCTAGAATTTTTTTCGAGGACGTGTCAGCCTCAATTAAGCGAACGTAGGTCCCACGATATCACGTCACAGCCCTCGTCAGAAAAAAAAATGCAAACTATCAGATATTAGGGGCGTTAAGATGCATGTGTTCCTAGAGGTTTAAAACGATGAGAGCGTCAAGGTGTAAGTGATGATTGCGATTTAAAACTACAGAGTTGGTATTTCGCAAGTGTTGATTGAGCTTCAAAATAACAGTGGAAGTGTGTGAAAATGTTTCTTGAACTTTGAAAGGACAGAGGCGGTACGTGTTGCTTAAACAATAAAAAGACAAAGGCGGTAAGGTGCAAGTGTTACGTGAATTCTAAAACGACAGAGGCTCTAAGGTGCAAGATTTGCTTGATGCTTAAAACGAATGATCTATAGGGAGCAAGTGTTGCTTGAGCTTTGACGCGACAGGTGTAGTGAGCCGCTAGTGTTGCTTGAGCTTTAAAATTACATGGATAATAATCACGTGTTTATTGAGCTTTAAAACGACAGAGGCAGAAAATGCAAGCCTTGCGTGAGATTTGCAAGGACAGAAGCGGTTTATTTTAAGCTAAAACGCAGGGGGTGAGGTGCACGTATTGCTTGAACCATAAAACGGCAGAGGTGATAAAGTGAAATGGTTTCTTGTCTTGTACTTAAGAATTTCAAAATCGTTAAGGTGCATGTATTGTTTGAGGTATAAAAAGTCATAGGAGTTAAGTCGCAAGTGTTGCTTAAGCTTTAAAAGGAAATAGGCTGTAAGGTGGAATTGTTGCTTGAACTTTAAAATGCCACCGGTTGTAAGGTGCAAGTGTTGGTCGAGCTAAAAAGGTCAGAGGCTGTAAGCTGCATGTATTACTTGAGCTTTATAAGGACAAAGGAGATAAGGGCAAAGTATAGCTTGAGCTTTAAAATGACAGAAGCAATAAAGTGGAAGTGTTGCCTGAACTTTAAAAGGACAGATGCGGTGAGGCGCAAGTGTTGCCTGAGCTTTCAATCGTCAGGAGCCATGAAGCGCACGTGTAGATTGATCTTTCCAAGGAGATAGGTCTAAAGGACATGCGTTGCGTGAGCTTTAAAACGATATGCTTATAATTGCGCAACAATGTGCATGATATTTAAAAGGATAGAGGCTGTAAGGCGTAAGTTTTGTTTGAGTTTTATAAGGACATAGGTGGCAATACGCATCGTTGCTTGATCTTTACATCAACAGAGTTGATAAGACACAAGTGTTGGTTGAGCTTATAAATGATAGATGCAGTAAGGTGCCATCCGTATACATTGGCGTGGATCTAACGTGACACAAACTATGCTCCAAAAATGCCGGACACAATACCCCTGGTGCTGTGGAATCTTTGAGATCAGAGAGGTGGCAATATATATCCAGAGTACGACCGGCCGGAGAATTACACCGAGCTTTCTAAGGATTTTCCTAGCTCTAAACCGAAAGCGCTTATGTTATGGCACCGTCGAGTTCGGCTGCGGACGCAGTGAGGCTGCTGGCGACTGAGGAACGTGCCCGGCTCGCGTTTACAAGAGCTCACTGAACTGTGCACGGCATAGAGCGGGTGGTATATCGCTTAGCATTGACATGAAGGCTCTCAATGGAGGACATGCGGAAGGTACCGTTCGCCAGAGGAAGACCAGTGTGGTGGATCGAGCCCACCTTCCGCAATAAACGCTCGGCTGCGGATGCATAAACCTCGAATTCGTAATAAAGCTAAGAACGAATAAAGGATCGATAAAGCAAGGCAGTAACCATATCTCCACCCCAGGGGCTAAACCTCACAGAACAAAGAAGAATTTCTATGGCACACTAAGTAGCGAATATGATCCTCCAAGTGAGGATTTGGTCGGAAACAAGACTAAAAAACGATGCGAATCCAGCACTTCCAGGCAAACGCTTTTAAGGCACAAATCCGCCTCAGGGTGGAGCCGTGGATGCCCGCAGAAGTGCACAAACTTAATCTTGGCCAAGGAAAATTCAAAACTGTGCGATTCGGCATAGCGAGAGATGCAGTTCAATGCCTGTAGCAGTCTACGCTCCGAGTTGGCATCTGAATCGCACCAAAAGAGATCGAGAAGTCGTCCGCATAGAGAATAGCGAAAACATTATCCAGCAGTGCCAGGGTGATACCGTTGATGCTCTATTAATTTTAGAGGATTATTGCCAGAATATCTGCTGTTAGGTGTTAGAATAACGTTGGATTCATCCTTGGTGAATAACGTCGCAAAGTAATCGTCTAAAACATTTGCTATTTTTACATTGTTGTATTGCAAAACACCATTTTTATCTTTGATGGCTCCTATACTATTTTTGTTTAGTTTCCTACTGCTTAATAGTGCGAAGAATTCTTTGGGTTTGACTTACAGTTTTGGGGCCACTCTAATCTGTTTATTTCGCTTGGCTCTTTTAATTTCCCTTTTAACTTTTCATTTCAGTTAGATATATTTTTCTTTGATGCTGCCTTCGTTTTGATATTTGAGTAGCTTATAAGCTCTGTCTTTGTCTCTAATGCTTTTCTTAATTCCTTTTGTTAACCATTTTGGTTGTTTGACACTACCAACTTCCCATGATTTTGATGGAATGAAATTTAACTGTTTGTTCATCAGATTTTCTCTAAAATTAATCCAGATTTCATTTATATGGCCAAAACTTAGTTTATAATTACACAAGCTCTCTTTTAACCCATCTAGATTAGTTTTTTTGAAGTCTAGCTTAGTAATTCTGAATTTTCTTTTGATATTTAAAAAAGATTACATTGTGGTCGCTATTAACAAACTTATCTCCTACGCTCAGATTTGAATCAAATCATCGTCACTAGTTAGGGACCTCTGGTCGCTTCTTTCCCCCACTGGGTTAGTAAGTTATCGTCAATAGAATTAATTAATATGTCCCTTCCGCGTCAGAGGTTTTCGTAGACCAGAAAGTGCGAGCGCTTGGCATAGACGGAAAGGTAGCCGGCTGGATCGAGAACTGGCTAAGTGGCAGACGGCAACGGGTGGTGGTAAATGGACAGTCTTCTGAGTGGGTGCCCGTTACTAGCGGGCTGCCTCAAGGTTCTGTCCTGGGACCACTACTATTCATCATCTACGTCAACGACATGGACGGTGACATGGTTGCCAAGATTTCCAAATTTGCCGACGATACCAAGCTTGGTATGAACGTTGCAAAGGATTTAAATACTGCCCGCCTGCAGGAAGATCTTAGGAAGATTGGGGAGTGGTCGGACACGAGGCAAATGCCTTTTAACGTGGGGAAATGCAAAGTGATGCATATCGGCCACAGAAACCCCCAATCTCAGTATATCCTTAAGGGCACTGCTATGGAATCCACCGACACTGAGAAGGACTTGGGTGTAACAATCACTAGCGACCTCAAGTTCTCGAAACAGTGCATTGAGGCGGAGAAAAAGGCCCAAAGGATGCTAGGCTATATTAAGCGCCAGTTTGGTTATCGGAACCAGGAGATTGTACTGTGCCTGTACAACTCACTTGTCCGACCGCACCTGGAGTATGCCGTACAATTTTGGAGTCCTTCATTGCGAAAGGATATCGCGAGATTGGAACGCGTACAAGCCAGGGAAACCAAGCTGATTCCCTCTATCCGACATAAAAGTTATGAGGATAGACTAAGGGAATTAGATCTGTTCTCGCTGGAAACCCGTAGACTGCGTGGTCAGCTATTTTCACACTGAGTGAGAACAGAACGCGCAATCACGGCTTCAAACTTGAACTGAAGCGTTACAACCGCAATCTGTGTGGAAATTTTTTCACTTACAGTATCTGCAGTAAGTGGAACGCACTTCCAGTGGAAGTTGTCAACAGTGAATCTGTTGACCAGTTCAAGTCAAGACTAGACAAAGTCTTGAAAAGTGGCCGTTTAGGTACGCAAAACAATTGAGCAGCCTTGTGCCCGCTCGATTGCTAGTCCAAAGGTACCCTCTTTGAATGGACCGTAAGGTCTCTTAGGGTACCTTCTTTCCTTGTTGTTACTCCTTGTTGTTACTCGTCCGCAGTTTAAATCACCAATCATTAAAGATAATTTGTTGTTTATCTCATTTGTTAAGCAGTCGTAGAATCTTTGATCTAACTCTACTGTTTGATGGGGGCTTTTGTATGCTGAATATACATACAGACTTCTTTCAAGATTTAGATAGACTCCTATAAGTTTGAAGTCGGAGCATACATTACAGTCTGTTAGATATATATTATTTCGTACATATAAAATCACGCCTCCACCCTCCGCTAGACGTCAAGCCGAAGCCGCGCCCTTCCATATTCATTGTCTCCCTCTGTCTACTCACCTGCCGCACTTAGCAGCGACTATTAGTTTCGACCAGGAGTGAATATAAATAAATGTTTAGTAAGGTACTTAGTCTTCATACCCATGGGTACAGTTACGTCACTATCTTTTCTGTTCTCGTCTTTTATAAAGTGCTTAGTTTTTTATTATCAAATATTATATTGTATTTTTCTTTTAAAAATGAAGTCAAAACAAAGATGATTTTTAAAAATAACAATAGTAGAAATAAAATCAAATTCTACTTAAGTCTCATTGGATTAATAAGTAATTGTTAAATCTATAATACGAATATTTTTATAAATTCATAAAAGCTTCATTTTTCGGGAACTTCGGGGAAAAAATATTCCGAAAAATTCATAAACTCTTTTATTGACATTCGTGCCTGGGAGTGTATATCAGAGTGCAACGTGTGAATGTGGAAGTGTCACCATATTGTTCCATAGTGTGGGGATGCGGAATGCGGGAGTTTGTGGGGTGAGTGTGTTCTATAATGTAATGCGAATATGCTGAACTGAGATGATTTGTTTCCTGATATGCAGCAATATGATGGTGGCATAGCTTGGTGTAATTTAAAAAAAAAACTAGAATGTAAGGGTAGTATGACGTGAGTGTTCTTCGCGATATGGTGGGATGTGAAGTTGATGTGCTTTAAGTGCATTTCGTGATACACGTAGAAGAATGTGGTAGTGCTGATGGAGCGGTGGTGTGGCACGAATGACATGATACGGTGATGCAGTAGGGGTATGGTGACTGTGAAGTGTGATTGAGCGAACTTACCCCTGGCCTCTTCCACAGAGCAGTTC
Organism: Ceratothoa steindachneri; assembly: GCA_963969495.1. Classification (NCBI taxonomy): domain Eukaryota; kingdom Metazoa; phylum Arthropoda; class Malacostraca; order Isopoda; family Cymothoidae; genus Ceratothoa; species Ceratothoa steindachneri. The sequence goes on from OZ018322.1 coordinate 115,150,616, forward strand.
GGGCGTTCGGCTGAAACAACACAAAATCTCCGCAAGTTTGAACAACGACAAACTAAAAGACGACGCCAAACTCAAAAATGAGATGATAAAACTTCATGCTTTCTGTACTCCACAGTGCGCCTGCAGTTAATACAGCTTGCTGCACGATGCTTAGAACCTAGAGGAGAGCTTAGAGGCATTCTTCCGCATCTTTTCACCCTTTTGATTCATTGCTCACCCTCCACATTCTATGACTACTCTACTGTCTCTTAGAGTTTTGAGAGGCGGGTACAGATTTTACTCCTAACAGAATAATCGAGAGAGAAAGGAAACTTACAAGGAAATTAAGCACCTTAAAAGACCTTGCAATCCATAGTGAGGTACTTCTTTAGGGTCCTCAGCAGTTCTAATATATTTTTTTTAATCTAAAGTAGGAGAGAGAGAGAAAGAGACCCACGTACGTATTCGATCTCGTCGAGTCCGTCGCGGTTGATGGTTATCCGTTTCTCGTGGCTCAGCTGCTGCTCCTCGGCCAACTCTCGCGAGTGGTTGATGATGAGCCGCTTGAACTCCTCCTCCGTCGTCGTCCCCAGCAGCCTCTGGCGGAAGTCCATGTCGGCGAATATGGTGGCGAACGTTCGCCCCGTCTCCAACGAATTCTTCGTCCCTTTCTGCACAGACAAAATGTGGTATTTTATCTAAAGTAGTAAATTTGTGCAACGATCCACCTTAAACGGTTGTTCATACACTGTAAATAGGTTTAATACCCACCAATTAACACAATATAAAATCGGTGGATGACTAACTAGCTATCAAACAATATAAATCAACTAATTAGAAGAATAAATAAAAGCATAGATAACAGCGAATTAAAAGAAGTAAAATCAATAACTCAATATTGATGTTAGTGCTCTGGCAACCCAACACATGAATAAATATGTAAATTATTAAACGAAATTTTCGAGCATTGTTCTTAATAAAAAGCTACAAGCAAGGAGCCGAGGTTTACTTTAAACCTTATTACTACATTTATCTGGACGTGATTTTGTCACAAAAATAAAAGAAAAGTGTAAAATTCAGCATTCCTTTACGTCAGTGGTGAATGGCCAAAGAAATGAATAAATTGGATAACTAGTCAATTATGTTACTTCATTTGGAGCCCGAAGAGCTCCTTACTTATAAAAATACGTCTTGCAAATAAAACATTAGGAGAATAAGACCAGAATAGGAGGATCAAAGAAGAATATCATTATACTAGGAAGAGTAAATTAGAATAAAATACGAAACCATCGTTTTGACTTAAAAAAAACTCGCTGATTTCACTTTAAGACCTCGCCTCTGTCACACCCTCCTCATCTTTCACAAGAAAACCAATTTAAGAAGTTTTTGGTCGCATTTTAGCCAGATGAAACGACCCAGGCCCTATTATGTATTGCGGGTGACCTTTGGATTTAGTAATATTATGTACCGAAAAATATCGCCCACAAAACATACAGTTAAATATTAGCAGTCACCTTTTTATTGAATTTCATGGAAAACTGAGGCTAATGAGTTGAACTACAACAGCGATATTATTAGAGAGTAAGTAATGGAATTTCAAAGTGTTTTTAGTAACAACTTAACCAGCAATTTCACCAATTTCATCCCATTATAAAATTTTCTAGAATATCTAGTATCTTCTTAATACTTATTTTTTTAAGATTTACTGGGGTAAACTGTTTCACTGATTCAGTTCGTTTATGTGAAAGAACGGCGATTCAGTTTTATGTCAAATTAAACAATACAATAATTCCACTGCCAAATATGGAATGGAAGTAGCCGGTTTTCCGAAATTGTTTTTACCAAATTCACGTTTTTGGGGGGAAATAGAAGCGTATAATCCGGGGCGTTTCATGGGGTTTGGCGATGGGAATAAACTATTCAGATATCACACAAAAATAAAAGAATATCTTTTGGCTTCCAAAACCTCACAAATTTGTACAGCTAACTTGGTAATAACATTTCTTTTTCTATACCCGCGCATATCTCTCGCGGACGAGGTGGCGCATGGCCAGACACACTTCCACTCCACCATTCGCACATATTATCCGCTGCTTAACCAAGGTGACCCACCTACTACATTTTCCCATCCATCATCAGAGTCCGGCTATCCGGTTTCCCCTGTTAACTTCATTACCTACACAGCTTGTCCTCCCCAAACCATTCGTCTCCATTCATTCCTATCCCTACCACGCCTTTCTTCCTTGTCCAGCAAGGACATCTTTCGTACACTCCATCCACCCTTTTCTCGGACGCCACCGCTATCTCCTTCCTATCACTCGAGATCTATACACTCTCTTTACCAGGCTTTCATCCTCCATTCTTTTTAGGCGACCATATCATCTTATCACACCTCTAGCAGCTCTTTCAAGCAAACTCACTTTACTTCCACATCTCTCTCGCACTCTTTCGTTTCTCACCCTGTCAATCAACCTCACACCACAAATACTTCTCATACATTTCATTTCCATAACTTCAACCTTATTCCCTTTGTTTGCACTCAACGCCCATGTTTCACATCCATAAAGAGCAGTGGGAACCACCACTCCCTCATACATTCTCATTTGCGCCTGCCTGCTCATTCGCTTTTATTTTGTGAGAGTCTTTATGGCACCAATATGCTTACACTCCCTTTTCCATTGGCTGAAATATTTCATTTTCACCCCTTTTATCAACTGCCAGATCCACACCCAGATACTTCAAACCTCCTCGCTTCTTCCAGCCTCTTCCCATTTATACTCGCTTGCAACCCACTCATTCCTTCTCTATTGCGCCACATTACCTTGCTTTTTGCCTTCATTCACACTGAGCTTCTTTCTGTCACACACAATCCCAAATGCATCGACCGTGCCTGTAGTTTCTCTTTAGAGTCCGCCACCAACAAGTGTTCTAGCTCGTACATCTCTCCATTTTCATTCACTAATGGTGCACCCCTACCTCACACTCTTGCTTTCAACTCTCTCACCAGGCCATCCATATACAGAATGAACAGCCATGGTGACATCACTCATCCTTGTCTGAGTCCAGTTTTTAAACTGAACCAGTCACCTTCCTTTCTCCCAACCCTCACACGTGGTTTACAGTCATCATAAAAGCTTTTGATAGCTCTTATTAGTGTGCATTCAATCTCAAGCATTCTCAACACATTCCACATCCCCTTCCGGCACCCCCTTGGTTGATACGTACATTAAAAACCTCACCAACCACTCTACTACACACTCTCTCCCCGCATTCAGCATCTCTCTTATTAGCCGATCTATACCCGCTGACTTTCCACTTTTTTCCTTTACACCCTAGAATCCCAAACTGGGGGCCATGGCCCCCTGGGATGCCATACAGCAAAGTTTAGGCTACAAGCTGAGGCTATGTACACATAAAAATCCCAAGCCCCACCACACTAGAACAGCTAGTCAGCAGCTGAGCCAGCCAGAAGAACAGGTGCGTCTGTACTCGGTATAGGTTTAAACAATGCCTTGCTGCCAGACGCATGAGTAATATGCCTCATTCTTTCTCTTTCAGTGTAATTCCATTTTTATATATGATTTTATGTTCTCGATAAAATAATTTATTGGGATGCATTTCGATACCAAACAATTTTCACTCAATAACTTATTTAATACTTCCTCTGCTATGGTTTCTGTATGAGAAACTGAATCACTGAGCCCTGGCAAGCTTAAATTACTCCTGGTACCCTACACATTCTCAACATGTTGGCAAGGATCGTTCTTTCTTTGGTCGACAGTTAATGAATATGAAGAGACAACGACTTAGTGCCAGCGGTTCCATTCACCAACAAAATGCGGCATTAGTGGAGGCATCCTTTTTCGTATCCCTTGAAATAGCAAAGAAAAAGAAACCTCACACCATTGGGGAGGAGTTAATTTTGCCATGTGCCAAAACTATGGTCAAGCTTGTTTTGGGCGAGAAAAGTGCTGAAAAGCAGAGTGCTATTTCTCTCTCAAATAACACAGTGCAACACCGAATATCTCTTATGTCAGATGATATTAAAGAACAGGTAGGAGGATGCGCGATTTACACCCTGCATGACGTCTCCGTTCTTCTCTTTGCTCTAGATACCTCAATGCAACTGTGCAGCTGTACCTGGATAGGAGCTATACTGTTATTTCCGCCAACTTCGACGCGGGGGACTTTCGCCGGGTCGTGGCATGGTGGCCGAGGCCCTTTCTTTTGCTTAGAGATCTGAACGGTAGATACCCCCTCTGGGGAGACTAATCTATCAATCCCTCCGGGGTCAAGGCCTTGCCGACCTGATCGACGAGCTGGAGATAGGTGTCTTAATTGTGGATGAGTTTAAGCATCACTGCCCGAGAGCCGCTTCCTTTTCCTGCAACGATCCATCTTTGTTTTCTCCAGATGCACAGCCTGATTTTGGGTTGGAGTTAGTAGATGAACTCCACGGTAGTGATCAATTTCCCATTCCAATATAATTTTGTGGGCTGCTGCTGCCTAAGATCCTGCCCCGGTGGTGCCTGAGGTGGAAACAATGGTCCACATTTCAAGAACTGACTGATTTCTCTCTCTAATTTGAGGAGTCTAGTTCGGTAGATGAGGCCATTGAGTTATTCTCCGGCAAAATCATCGCGGTGGGCCTGACTACTATTCCTAGAAGGTCTGGCCCTTTGCACACCGACCGCTCCCGAGGTGGTTAGCCGAGTGTGAGGTAGCCCACATACAGAAGAGTTATGCCTGCATGCGCTATAAGCAGTGCCCGAACGATTTCACTGTTGCTGAATTTCGTCGAACTAGAGCTAGGTTCCGGTATGTCTCGAAGCACTCCCACGGCTCTTTTTAGCGGTCATATGTATCTTCTTTTAACGGGAAAGACCCCTCTAGCAAAGGTTTGGAAGCGATTTAAAAGAATTTAGGGCAATTTATCGCAAGACCTAACTTCCTTTCGCCAGAAGAATGGGACCACAACCTCGGACTCCACGTCTATGGCGGTATCCTTCGCGACCGCTTTCTCCGCATTCTCTAGCCAGGATGCTGTTCCGCCAGCGTTCAAAGCGCGTCGTGATGTCGCGGAAGGCTGTCTACTGGACTTTACCTTCAGAGGCGGAGAACCCTTCAACAACAGGTTTATATTGAGTTAGTTGCGTTCCACTCTCGTTCGTGCACGGACAACTCCCCTCGTCCGGACGATGTCCCGTACGTCATGCTTCGACACCTGGGTAAGCAAGACATGGTCTTTCTGGTAGATTTCTTAAACAGGATCTGGGTTGATAGTATACTCCCAGACTCGAGGCAAATCGCTACTGTGCTCGCTTTTCGCAAACCAGGGAGAGATCACTCTATCCCGGCCGGTTTCCAGACAATTTCTCAAATCTCTTGCGTGTGCAAGTTGATGGAGAAATTGGTAAATGTTTGATTAGCCCTTTTCAGGACAGCGGAGGTCATCTGTTTTCTGCACAGTGTGCCTTCCGCAAGTTCTACTCGACGTCGGATGCTCTGCTCCGACATGAAAAAGTGGTTTGCGAGGCTTTCCTTTGTAGACAGCACTACGCCACGGTGTTTTTAAATCTGGAGAATGCCTATGATACCACCCGGTGTTACGGTACCATGGAGACTCTCCACATGAGAGAGGCAAGGGGACGCTTCCCAATCTTGATATCTGAATTTTTGCGAGATCTTCGATACCGCGTACTGCTGGGAGAACTTGCCAAGAATCCTTTTGACTCGTTTGCACACTACTTACTGCTAGAGAGGTCTTCTCGCTAAGTGAAGGCACGTATGCCCGCTAGGAAGAGCGGCGGGCGTGATCGAAACATACCGGAACCTAGCTCTAGTTCTACGAAATTCACCGACACTGAAATCTTTTGAGAGGAGCTTATAACGCATGTAGGCAAAACCCTTCTGTTTGAGGGCCTTTTCACACTTAACTGACCACCATGGAATCAGTCGGAGAGTAAAACGTCCAGAGGTTCTAAGAATAGTAATTAGGCTCAAAACGATCAGATTGCTGGAGAAGAACTCAACGGCCTCATCTACCAACCTAAACTCCTCAACTGAGACAGAGAAGTCAGTAATTTCCTGAAATTTGGACCACCGTGCCAAGCACCACCGGGGCGGGCTCTCAGGAGGCAATGTCCAAGAAAATATATTTGAATGCGAAAGTGATCACTACCATGGAGGTCATCGACAAGTGCCTGATCCCTTGGAGTGACCAAGCAGCCTCTAAGAAGCGGGTATCTACTATTCAGATCCACGAGCAGGGAGAAAGGGCCTCGGCCTCCGTGCCACGACGCGGAAGGGTCCTCCGCGTCGAAGTCGGCTGACGGTGCAATGCACGCAGAAATAACAGCATTCCTCCTATCCAGGTGCAGCTGCACTGCTACTGCCTGAAAAAGAAATCTAAAGCCGGGTATAAATGACACATCTTCCTGCCTGCCAAGCACTCATCCAGTGGTGGTTGGGTCGCAAAACCCTTGTACCCCGGGAGGGTGGGCATGGTCTTCTGCAAAAACATAGCTAAGGGAAAATGTGAGGAGACGAGCCTTCGCAGCTCTTCCCAGTTGGCCCGAAGTCCGCGGCAATTCCATTGAAGGAATATCCCTTCCAGCCCTTGCTTGGGGGAGATGCGGGGTCTCTCCTCGAAGAGAAGAACCTCACGGGAATGGCCGTACGCTTCCCGGAGGCAAAACTCTGGGCGTTTTTTGCCGGATAATGAGCTTAAGGAGCTATGGGATTCGGAGATTTATCAGGGAAGGTTGGGTTCGCCATGCGATTCTTTTCTTCCCTCTGCCTCGAAACCGTAGGCAGGTGGGGCGACTTCGGAGCCGTGGTCCCTCCTTTAGAGGATCCTACGCATTTAGTGACTCAGCATAGTATTCGGTGTAAGGTGTAGGAGCAAACTTCTTTAGTGCTGCCCTCTTTTCGGCAAGCAGCTTTAGAAACCCTGGAAGATGGCCTCACGGCAACTTCATGGTTTTTGTCGCCTGTTAGTCTAACGACTCGGTGGAGGCGCGCGGCCGTTTCGCCTTACGGGAAATGTTCACGCTATGGGAAGGGAGGTGGAGCCCTGGTTTTAACCGGGTTTGGGTGTGATACCTTTATCCAGCAAATGTACATTACTTTGAACAAATCCTCTTTTTTTGGCTACCCTAAAAATGTGGACTCTTTTAAAAGATCCCCATTCTTTGTCCACGGCGCAAATGTAAAACATTTTGAACAAATACTCATAGTTTCAACAACGCGGAAATGTGGAATATTTTAACCACCGTAAAAATGAATAATATTTTGAACAAATCCACATTCTTTGACCACCGAGCAAACGTGGAATATTTTGAACAAATCCACATTTTTTCACAACTCTTAAATGAGGAATATTTTGAACAAATAAACATTCTTTGAACCGAGAGCGAAATGTGGAATATTGGGAACAAATTCCCATTCTGTGGACACCGTGGAAATGTAGAATATTTTGAACCTATTCTTTAACGGTCCTGCAAATGAATAATATTGTACACAATCCCCCTTTTTTGACCAGCAAGCAAAGGTGGAGTATTCTGAACAAATACACACTCACTGAACACCAAGCAAATATGTAATATTTTTAAAAAATCCCCATTCTTTGAGCACCGCACAATTGTAAAATATTAAAAAAAAGAAAATCCCTATTCTTTTACCACCGCGTAAATGGAGAAAGCATTTGACAAATTCCCACTCCTTGGCCAAGGCGCAAATAGGGTAAATTTAGAACAAATCCACATTCATCGATCACCGAACAAATGTTGAATATTTTGAAATAATCCCCATTTTTTTTCTTACATCCGAGCAAATCTCTATTATTTTGAAGAAATACCCACCTTGAAAATCGCACAAATGCGGAAAATTTGGGAAAAAATCTACATTCTTTGATCAGCACGCAAATGTCGAATATTTTGACAAATCACGATTAATTTACCACCACACTAATGTGGAATATATTGAAGAAAATCCCATTATTTAGCTAGAGAGCGAATGTGGAATATTTTGAACAAATCCTAATTTATTGGCCACCGATGAAATGTGGATTTTTTAAAAATCCTCATTCCTTAACCACTGCCAAATGTGGAATATTTGGAATAAATCCCCATTTATGACAATCCTGCAAATATTCTCTTGTTTTTTAATAAACCTCCCATTCTTTGAACACCGCGCAAATGTGGAATCTTTTGAAAAGATCCTCATTCTTTGGCCACCGCGCAAATTTTGAATATTTTAAGCAAATCCCCATCTTTTAACTACCGCGTTCATTAGATTTTGAACAAACCCCCTTCTTTGACCACTGTGCAAACGTAGAATATTTTGAACAATTCTTTCATTGATCACCGCCAAAATTCATTCTAATTTGATAAATCCCCATTTTTTGACCACTGCGCCAATGCAGAATATCTTAAATAAATCCTCTTTCTTTGAACACTGTGAAATTTGTATGTATGATTGTTGCTATTTAGACTCCCTTCTCCGTTTTTTTTTCTCACAAGAGCATAATAGCCAAACTCATTAGAAGGCCTCACGCTTTTGTTCTTTTTTTAATTTAGGGGTGATTTTTTTTGTTGCCTGGGTGTAGGGAAATCGATATTCCACCATAAAAACAGAGGCCCTGGTTCGGCCACCACAACGCCCTGGCATTTTGCAGCGTAACCTGATTACTTAAACATCCCCTTCTCCTCTCGCCTCGCGGATCACAGGAAAGGCCTCTCCACAACCACGAGATGCTCGAATCATCAGATTTCGGGTCCAGCGAGCCTAGCATTGGTTAAACCGGCAATATTTCCCCTAAGAGTTGGGATTTAATTTCACTTCATAGTCGAAATTAGAGGAGTGTCGACCAAAAGACAGAAGATGCCTTTAGGGCTAAGTGAAAGATGCTCGGAAAAGCGCCGTTAGAGGAGAGACTTCACCCCCTCTTCCTTTCCCTAACCTCAGTGGGGTGGTGAAGTATATAGGCGGATAACTGTAGAAGGAGGAAGATAGAGTTAACGATCGAGACGACGAAGTCCGGCTAGAGTGCCAGGCAACCGAACGAAAGGAACACAGAAGCAGCTCATGCTGAGCCAATTCCTGGTGGTCACACCGAAATTTAGTTTAGCTTGTATTGAGAAACAAGCTCACTCATCTCTCGTCAGAGAAACACCCTATCCTGGTTTACAAAAAAAAACCCAGAGATAGTCCTCGCCATTGAGGAATACCCCAAAGTGAACTCCCTCAAACATTTCCCATTCGTCAAAGGATTCATTTGCTTGCTCATCGCTCGACAATGCGCATCATTCCAAGATTAACCAGAAGATTGGAAGAAGCATACTTTCACGGTCCCGTTGTTGAAATCATTTGACTAAGACAACGTGCTTAACACCATCCGTTTCCCGCACCGAAATCACCTGTTGCTTCAAGCCTGTCCCCGCGCCAGTCAAACAGCTGGAGTGTCTGAAAACGAAACCACGCGTCTGGCCGCCAAAAAACATTTTTGCGTCTACATAAAAATTGAGGCCAAGGTCAGTCCTCAGCCGGATTCACGTGTGGTTGTTTTAAAGGTAAATAAATTCCATTATTTTTTTGAAGGTCAATTAGCGTTCAATATTAAAGTGAGCTTTAAGTCAACCATTACTTTATATTTATATGTTTAAATTAGTAAGTCTCACTTAAACTCGTTTAATTCATAACTGTATAGCTTGTGTTCTTAGATCTCATTCTTTTATGTTGTAATTAAAGATCTATTTTCTTAGAAGTATTAAATTCAATCCTCGAAACGCTGAGCATGGCACTAGAAATCCTCAAAGATTAAAATAACGTAATAATAATAATATAGCACTCTTAGAGAAAACGTAATCAAAGAGTTTTTGAAGTACGTAACAAACCTATACGTACCTACGTACACCATTCGGCCCTTGCAATATCACGACACTGGGTATAAATTGCCTGAGTTGTTCTCGCTGTTGATGCAGCTTGAATGTATTAGCTTTTTATGTTATTGAATTCATACCTATACTCTATAGTAAGTATGAATTTAATGGCCGTACGTGAACGTCTATATTGTTTTATATATCGAGTGAGGTTTATCTATGTATTACTGCGCATACGTATCTCCTAATACTGTATATAGTTATTGCATAGGCATTATTTTCCTGTACATACGCTAAATTGTGTGTAGATTCGTATATGTATGCGTGAATGCATGTAAAACTGGTAATAAAGGAAGGGTATACGTTTATCTTACAATGTCTCTTTTTTTTCTTTGTCTCTTTTTCAAAATCGTCGTGTCCTTTTGTTTTGCTTTCTTTGTCGAAGATTAATTTTTTCTTTGGATCTCACTGACATCTGGCTAAAATGAAAGGGGTTAGCACGATCCCCCCCCCCCCTCATCACACATCCTGAACTTGCTCGCTTCTTCCAATTTCGCCATTAACTACTTTACTATTTTAGTTTCCATTTTCTCTTAATTTCTCTAATATATTTTTCTCCTTCGATAGCTTTGCCGAGTGATGGTAACATTGAGATTTCCCTGAAAGAAATTACAATTATCTGCTAAGCCAATATGAAATGTAAATTGGTGCCAATCGGTCCTGACCCAACCACTCAACGTGAGCTGTTAATATAAAATAAGCAACAGACTCGAACACAGAATTGCTAGGGTAAGAACACACGAAAATCTTCGCACAAAACCACACCCTTTTGCGTGACGCCACGCAGGTCTCGAACACGCGTTCGATCTAATTAGTCTCATTCCGTCTTCATTAGAATGCAGTGTCAGAGGGGTGGGACCCCAAATTTCGTGGTTGCGTAACGAACCTAAAAGGGCATTTCAAGTTCATATTCCTGGGTTTCTAACAAGTCTGTAAGTCGAGAATCCATCATTACATTTATATCCTTCATCCTCTTATTTCCTATATTTTATACATTAATTACCATCTCTTCTCTCTTTTCTAACTTTAACTTATTTTGCTGCCTCGTTCACACATTATCCCACACTAAGAGCTTCGTGTTGAGTGTAATATACCCCCAGCAGGGTACTAGGAGGGCAATCTAATTATTTAAATCACAATTTAAGAGCTTCATTAGTAACATACAATTAAGATGCCTCTTTTTCTTTCTGGACAAAAATTAAGTGATTTGAGGGCATTCAAACCACTCATCAGTTTTCAGGACTCCAATACTAGGAACCAGGTTCTAGACATCAGGTCATTTGTTCAAATTACTGATATCTCCAATCTGAGACTCAGGTTCAGTGAGATATACAGATCAAGTTTTTGTTTAATTATAAATAGCCCCTTTAGAGGCCCCAGAAGTGGGCATCTACGCCTAAAAGGAAGGAATTAGTTAATTTTAAAAAAAAGAGAAAAATCACCAACAACTAAAAAAATAAGAGGCACACTCAGGTGGCGGAGGGCAAGTCCGCCTTCATCAGCGACCCAAGCGTGTAGTCAACCATTTAAAAAAATAATATGGAGGAGGCCCGCTTCCACCGAAAACCATGCGAGCAAGAGCCCCCCCCCCTCCCTCAAGACCCAGAAACAGATGTCATTCCCTCACCACGCCAGCGCCCTGGGACCGAGATAGGTGCCGCGCATGAAGCTCACCCAGAGTAAGATACTCCATCAATGGTGGGTGTACAGTCTAATGTATAAAACAATTCTCATTGAAGGTTTCAGGTAAATGCTCCAGCAGATGACGCTGCTAAATCTGGGTGTGTGCCTCATTTAGAGGTGTAAAAAATGACGATACCGTCCAGATATTCGGGGAAAGCCACAATGACACCCAAGTTCAAATTTGCGCTTCCCGTTTCCAATCTTCTTTGTCATGTTGCCAAAAGGGCTTTCCTGATCCTTGGCATGATTTTTAATTTAAAGGAGTCTCAGATGACAACTGCCTCCAATGGTATAGCCTCCAAAATTCAGGCTTAACCTATTCTTAGGCTACATTAATACTTACTGGAAAGAAACAACGATAAAAAACAACAAACCAATAATTCACACAAAAGAAAAAAATAAAACCCAACCAAAACTAAAAAAGAAAAGCATGATCAGGCGGCGGAGAGCTGCATGATCACTAAGAGGCCTGAATATGAACCCAACACCCCACAAAACTAATATGCAATAAAGGAGACCCAACTCCTCCAATAATTCAAACAGTCAACCATAGGGAGTGAGCAAATCTGTCCCGAGGATAAGGGACAAGCGATAGCGATCCTTCTCGTCACAGTACCGGGAAGGTAACGCTCGCGATGATCCGCAGAGTGGCACATTCTTCATGACTGTGCCTATAGTCTGGTGGACCGATTAATCTTTAAAAAAAACGTTAAGAGCAGCGTTCCATCAAATGGGGCTTAATCCCACGAGTGTGTATGATTCAGAGGCGACAAAACAGACTTGAAACCATCGAGTCATTTTGGAGGTCGTTCTACGTAATGATCCTTGCTATATAATCGAAGCGGTAAAGAGCAAAACTAACTCATGTTAGTTCCGTCTCTGAGCATAGAGCCTGCGCCTCTCATCCACGCGTTCTTTCTCACGAACAACAATTTGTTCAGCGACCCATCACATGATATTCTAGCTATCACTAAAATGGCCATTAACTGTGGTGCCACAAATAGTTGGGATGGAAGGGTGCGGAGATTCTAATAACGTAAGAGCACTTAGCGCATTTTAAATGTTGATTATTGGTTTAAAGCAAGATATAGTATAGAAACCAACTGCCCCTTGAGACGCAGGGCCATCAGTGTACAGCGGCTAGGCTCTAAGATTTTATTTTTTAAGGATCCCATCTGGCGACTGCCTACTAGGGCAAAAACGCCATAATCACGCTACAGCCTAATAATAGACTAGATTAAAAAAATATAAAAACAAAGAATAAAGAGAAAAAGGACCTCCAGATTAGGCCAAACACAAAAAGAACAAGGAAGCACTCTCCGGCGTCGGAAGATGGCTCCATCCCCCCTGGCGGAGGAAAATGCGACCTACAACAAAGAGAGCCAACACAAATTGAGGACGCCAGCCTTTCCCCACCCCCAATGACAGAGTATCCACAGGTCTGTGGACACGCAGTAGCGACCCGGCTATTTCTGATACCAGAACAAGTAACGTGGGCAAAGATCACACAGACCGGGACATTCAACAAGAATGTGCGGAGGAGCCTGGAGGACAACATAGTCGTCACAATAAGGCGCATCTGTAGTTAAGCTTCGGAGGAAGAAAGGATTGAAAGAAAGTAAGGCAGTAGTTCTATCCGCGCCCCAGGCGCTGAACGTCAGGAACGAAGAATATCTACGTTGCGGGTATAAGAGACCCTAAGAATGCGAATATGAGCCTTCGGGTTGAGGCCTCTGTCATATACAAGACCAAGGAAACGATCCGACTCCACCAGTTCTAGGCGAACCCCATTTAGAAACAAATCTGTGCCAGGGAGGAGCTATGGATGGCGGAATAAGTGCACCACTTTAATCTTAGCCAAGGAAAACTGAAGCCTGTGCGCTTCTTTCTGCATCGCAGGAGAGGCAGTTTAATGCTTGTTGGAGTCGTCACTCCAGAGGTAACAACTGGGCCGAGTGAAAAGAGATCTAAACGTCTTCCACGGTTTGCGAAAAGCGAGCACAGTAGCCATACGACATGAGTCAGGGAGGATACCCTCTACCCAGATCTTGTTGAACAAATCTGACAGAAACGCAATGCCTCACTAACCCAGGTGTCAAAGCATGACTTAAGGGACATCGCTCCGGACCAGGGGTGGTGTCTGAGTGCGAAGCGCGAGCGCAGCGCAACTCACTCAAAGTAAACTTGTCGTTCTCTGCCTTTGGACGTAAATTCCAGTCGGTGGCCTTCCGAGACATCACTACGCGGATTGAATGCTGGCGGAGCAGCATCGAGACTAGATAATGCGGAAAATCAGTCAGGAAAGAGTCCACCACGGAAGCGGAGTCCAAAATTGCGGTTCAATTCACCTGGAGAACGGAAGGGGGGGGGGGATTCCTGCGAGAACTTGCCCAGAATCCTTTCGACTCGCTTCCACACCCCTGTTAGAGGGGGCTTCCCGTTAAGTGAAGACACGTATGCCCGCCAAGAAGAAAGGCGGGTGTGCTTCATAATATACCGAAACGTAGCCCTAGCTCGACGAAAAATCAGTTATTTTCCCAAATGCAGCAACCGCGCTTCGCCAAGCACCACCAGGATGGTATCTCAGGCGGTAACTGCCCAGTAAATGATATTTGACTAGGAAAGTGATCACTACCATGGAGCCATCGACTACCAATATCCCTAATCATTTTGATGACCAAACTACCTAACTTTGGATCGGAGCGAGGAAGTAGAAGCTCCCTTGTTGCTGCCATCTTTACGGGGACCGCAGTCTTAGGAGGATCCGAGGATGATTACACGACTACCTTACCGGATTTGTTTCCTGTGAATCTAACGATTCGGTGGAGGTGTATGGCTATTTTGAATTCTGCCAAAATAAATTGCGGGGGAGGAGGGCTGATTTTAGAAGGGGAGGGTCGCAAGCCCGTGTTAGGTTCTTGGAAAGAGGTTTCCACCGCAGCGCAAACATCTAGGACCAATTTCTCGAAGAGACACAAGTAAATATATTTTATATCACGCTCTGCAAGCTCACATGCGTTCACAGAGTGCCTGGCCGCTGGCCGAATACGGAAAGGATAGCGAGAAGGTAAATATCTTCAATTCACTCTTGAAGGTGGTAGAAAAGAGCGGGATTGAATAGCGAGAGGCAGGGCGTTCCATAATCTCGGATTACAGACCGAAAAGGCGCGGTCCTCCCACGTATGGCAATGCTCGTTAGGCTTTCCCCTACACAATAGAGTTTTAGTTTATAAGTCCTTTGAGCCGTTTGCTAAGGTTTCGGGTTCCGCCGAATTGGCACATCTGAAAATTCACTTGTATGGCCGAAGGGGTGGAATAGTAGAACCCTCGGGGCAATAGCCCTATACTTTGTTGTAATACCAACCAACTGGCACAATGTCAGGAAATACTGTCTTGAAGACACAAGACGAAAGTGTACGGGTGGTTATCGAGGCTACTGCGTCTTTGCTCATCACTTGTTCGACCTTGACCAATCCCTGGTCGGCAATCTCTTTTTGTGGCCTACTAAGGAATAGTCAACCGGTTCTCTCGAAAAAACATTCCTTTTACGAACTTCATAGTAAAGTGCAGTGTCACTTGTACAAGCAATACGTTGTGTGTCCGAAGAGAACTCACAAAGGCTTCCGGGACATGGTCCTACGCATTCACCAGAACGGTCATGTCCGAGAAGTGGGTGACTTTCTGTTCTCTACCGAAAATACTGGCAAATACCTGACGATCCTTTGGAAAGCATGTTCCAATCGGTACCTCTAATAATCAGGAAGCGTTTGAAGCTGGCAGGATCTAAAACGCCGGATACTCTCTAGATGAGGGGCCCTGACGTGTGCGAGGCTTCCTCAACTTTCTTTAACTTTCGGGGACTTACCTTCTATGCCCGAGGGGTTTCAAAGGCCGGACGTTCATCTTTGGCTTGGTCACCTGCCGAGTCAACTGGGAAACCGCCCCTCCTCGGAAACCCCTGGAAGGAGAGGAATTTCTAGTCTTCTGCTGTTTTCTCCTATTCATTCTTCTTTTAGGAGTGGAAAGAGAGATACATCCTCTTCTTACCTTCTTCAGAAGGGGCCTCGAGGCGAGAGGGTAGAGCCTCAGCACGTTAATTAAAAAAATGCAGAAGGGCCTATCTGTTAGTGGGGCTCCAAAGTGAAGAGGGTCCTCCTCTCATTTTGATTCATCAGGGACCCATGTTACCTCTGCCCTGGAGTAGACTTAGGCTAGGGGTTGTTTCCTACCGAGGAGATGTTGGCTCCCTCGAAAGACCCTGCTGTGTGGGATGGGGGTAACCTATGGTTTCATTTCCAACTCAGGGAGGGCCTACATCTGGCTACCCTCTTCCCAAAGTGTCGGTGATCCAGACCCTGCATTTAATAGGCCTGTAGCCTATTAGTGAATGTTTTGTGCTGGAGCCGGCAAGCCGTCCTCCATTGGGGAAAATGGAGGGACAGGCACTCTGGCCTTCAGTAAGGTCACAAGATGCTAGTTCAGGAAAGTCGGGGACACGACCCATAGGACTTCGCCACCCCTTGCCCTTCTAACGGGAATTCGCCCTGTTCAAGTGTTGCCACCTGGAGCGTGCATCTTTGCTCCCCTCATTTCTCTTATTTTTTTTCCTTTCTCTTGGAGGGCCTCTGAGAAAGAGGAGTGGGGGGGTGAGGAGCACCTTCAGTGCAAATGAGGAGTCGTCCTAAGCGATTCCAAGGAAGGGTGAAAGGGGAAAGACCCTCATGCTTAGACATAAGGAAGGTGGAAACCCTATATCGGCTAGAAGAAGATTGGAGAGTATCCTGATGACAGAAAAGCCCCTCGCCCTGTCAAGTTCCTCTCCCACTCCAATACTAAGTTTAGGCGAAGTTCAGATGACTTATTTCCCAAAGGTCGCAGCTACCAAATTGACCGACAGAGAGGCAGGGCGACAGAGTCGATCCCATATTATATACTAACCATCGACATAGCGTTCGGGACTAAAAGATGTCACGAGACAGATCCAAAGACGGTACGAGAGACTTATTTGGCCTGGCACTAAAAAGCATTAAAGACAGACAGTACAGCGAAATACACCCAATAAATGCTTGATAAATGGTGGTCAGTCCACAAGGCGCAGGGAAAGGTTCATTGGAACAAAAGCAATCTTCTGATTAATCGCGGCCCACCGTTAGTAACATTCAAGTCTGTTCTCTTGCAAAAATGGAAGCATTAAAGGTCGCGCGTAATAGAGGTCCTAATGCCTCTTTTGACCAGACAGGAGGTAGGTGGTCATGCCGTTAAACCTAGAGATAGGAAATGAGCCGATACACGTAGGAAAAAGTGGATGCAGGGAGGAAAAGGGGAATGCACCAACTTTCCCAGGCCCTGTCAAAGAACAGCGTGAGCCTGGACTTTCCTATTAGCACTCGGGCCGGGAGGATGCGCTAGTCTCCCAGGTACCAGGTGTTAGGTGTACCTCCCCTGCGGGGGACACTGAGTACGGAAGGGCATACCGCTCTTTCGGTGAAAGATACTGCACAGGTAACTCACCTGAGGGACTCTAAAAGGGGAAAGAATTAAATAAACAAAAGGCCCAAAGAATATAGAAACCAGATTGGATAAATAGAATAGAAGACAATAAGAAAAGAAAAAGAAAGAAATGGTTAATTTGTTTAAAAAGTTTTAGGAGCCATCTGGCGACTACCCACTTGGGCATAAGTCGCCACAATCGCGACAGCCTAGCACTAGTCTAATCTTAAATAAGAATATGAAAAAAACAACAACAATAAAAAGGGAAAATGGCAACAATTAGGAAGCAAGTTCCAGCGTCCGGGAAAGGTCCGTCTCTTCCCAGCGCAGGAGCCTGCGACCCACAAAGAAAACAACAACCAAAAAACAAAAACAAAACATAGTTAAATAAAGGGGAGAAGGCCACCTCCCCCAAAAGTCATAAAAGTCCACCAGTCAATGTGCACGAACTCGTCCCGAGTAAAAGGGACAGGGGGTAGCGACCTCGCCCATCCCGGTGCCAGGACAGGTAACATGCGCGGAGATCGCCCAAACTGGGACAGGCAACAAGAATGTGCCGAACAGTGTGGGGAACAATGCAGTGTTCACATTAGGGCACTGGCGAGCGCTCCATCAAATGGCGGTGCGATCCGAGAGTGTGCCCAATTCGGAGACGGCATAAAGAAACCTGAAGCCTTCGTGAAATTGGAGGGGGAGGGGGGGGGGGCATGGGAACAGTCGCGGCGCAATAGCACGCAACTTTAAGTTACATTCCACCGTTTCCCATCTTCTTTGCCAAGCAGCCCGAAATGCTGCCCGTATTCCTGCCATTTAGTCGGAGTGAGGAAGAGCGAAACGCTGGTCAGGTCGCTGAGTCATCGCGGACTATTTGGCGCCCTAGTCGGGCAATTCCTACATGTTCAGTAACTCACGGATATCGATAACCAGGGAAGGGGAAGATTCCAATGTCCCTAGAGCACTCAGGGTGCTTTGTGAGTCGCTATAGATCAAAATCTGGTCTCCGAATCGGGCATGCTGCGTAATCTTCCGTACCGAGTGGTGTATTGCCACCAGCTCGGCCGTGAAGATGGTCGCAGCGCCTGACAGAGCCCCGCTGACTTCAAACAGAGGAAATACGGCGTGGAAGCCGACCCCCTCTTGGAACTTAAAGTTATCCGTATACACTGGCACGGTTTCAGCGTGACACGAGGTGTGCTTCAAAATGGTCGAACGCAATACTCCTTGCGCTGTACAAGCTCCGGGAGCAGAGGCATGGTGAAAAATAGCCAAATGTGGTACCCTCTAGGGTAGCATACTGGACAGAACCCTGGGCACACTGGCCCTAGAGCTATACCTAGCTCGCGAAGGAGTTTCTTGGCCATAAACCCAAAGGGCTTAGGATATTACTGGCGTTTCTCGGCGGCATATGCACCGTCGAAATCAGCTGCCGATGAAGTGACAGCTGTTGTCGTTTGAGGGAGGCGCCGGGCTCGAGCGTAGCGCCGAATAATGCAGTGTATACAGCGTAGAGCGAGTAGAATCTCCCCAGTATCGAACTGTAGGCTCTCAGTGGGGGAAGCGCGAAAGGCATCGGGCACCAGGCAAAGGCCGGTGGGTTGGATCGAGTCCACCTTCAGCCTAAAACGCACGGCTGCGGATGCATAAAACTAGCATCCGTTTTCGAGCTTCGAACGAACAAAGGATCGATAAAAAAGCAAGGCAGTAGCTATATCAGCGCCTCAAGCGCTTAACGTTAGGAACGGCGAATATGCATGGCGCGGGTACAAGAGACCCTAAGGCTGCGAATATGAGCCTCCCAGGTGAGGCGTAGGTCAAATACAAGACCAAGGAAACGGTGTGATTCAACCACTTCCAGGCGTACTCCATTAATTAACAAGTCTGGGTCAGGGTGGAGCAGTGGATGGCGGCAGAAGTGCACCACCTTAGTCTTGGCAAAGGAAAACTGAAAACTGTTCGCTTCGGCATAGCGAGAGACGCGGTTCAATGTATGTTGGAGTCGACGCTCCAGAGTTGGCATCTGGACCGCGCCAAAAGAGATCGAAAGGTCGTCCACGGAGAGCGTAGCGAGAACATCTTCCGGTAGCACCAAGGTGATGCGGTTGATGCTCTGGCAACGAGTGTGACACTGAGGACACTTCCCTTCGGGACACACTCTTCCTGCTCCATTGGACCGGAGATTGATCCCCCCACCCGTTCGCGGAATCGACGATCTCGCAAAAATTAAGATATAAAGATTGGCAGGCGTACCTTCGTCTCCATCGTGGGGAGAATCTCCATGATAACCTATCGCCATGCGGGATTATAGGCCTTCTTCAGATCGAAAAACACTTTGGCGTAGTGCTGTCAACGAAAGAAGGCCTCGCAGGCGGCATTTTCCAGTTGGAGCAGAGCATCTGACGTCGCGTGGAACATGCGGAAGCCGCACTGTGCAAAAGACAGATAGCCTCCGCTGTTCAGAATAGAAGCTAATCTAAAATGTACCAAATTCTCCATCAACTTGCACACGCAAGAGGTTAGAGAGATTGGGCGGAAACCCACCGGAGTAGAGTGATCTCTCCCCGGTTTGGGAAAGGCTAGCACAGTAGCGATTCGCCAGGAGTCTCGGAAGAGACCCTCCACCAAAGTTCTATTGAACAAATCTAACATATTGGCCATGCCTCGTTGACCCAGGTGTCGAAGCATGGCGTACGGGACATCGTCCGGACCATGGGCGGTGTCCGCGCAGGAGCGAGAGCGGACCGCAACTCCCTCACAGTAAACCTATCGTTGAAAGGTTCTCCGCCTGCGGAGGTAAAGTCCAGCCGCGGCCTTCCGCGACCTGACGACGTGCATTGAATGCTGGCGGAGCAGCATCCCGGCTAGAGAATGCGGAAAAAGCGGTCGCGAAGGAATCCGCCGTGGACGCGGGGTCCAAGATTGCGGTCCCATTCTCCTGAGAACGGGAGGTCCTGCGAGAACTTGCCTCGAATCCTTTTAACTCGCTTCCACACCTCTGCTAAAGGGCTCTTCCCGTTAAGTGAAGACACATATGCCCGCCAAGAAGAGCGGTGGGCGTGCTTCGAAATATACCGGAACCTAGCCCGACGAAATTCAGCGACAGTGAAATCGTTCGGGCGGAACTTATAGCGCATGTAGTGTAGGCATAGCGCTTCTTCTTGAGGGCCGTCTCACACTCAGCTGACCACCACCTGAGTGATCGGCGTGCAAAACGGCCAGACCTTTTAGGAATAATACCCCGGCCCGCGGTGATTGGGTTGCAGAGACGAACTCAACGGCCTCTGCTACCAAACTAAACTCCTTGACTAAGATAGAGAATTTAGTCATTTCCTGAAATGCAGGCCACCGCGCCCGCGCTAAGCACTACCGGGGCGTGCTCTCGCGCGGCAGTGGCCCAGAAAATGCAATTTAAATGGGAAAGTGATTACTACCATAGGGGTCATCGACCCCTCCCCAATCAAAATAGGGCTGTGTATCCGGAGAGCACAAAGATTGATCGAGGCAGGAAAATGCAATCGGTTCTCGAGCAGTAATGCGTAAACTCATCTATATTTAGTACACCCATCTCAAGCTCGTCGATCATGTCGGCAAGGACTTGACCTAGGGAATTGATAGACTATTCTCACCAGATGGGGTGTCTACCGTTTAGATCTTCGAGCAAGAGACAGGCCTCGGCAACCGTACCAAGACGCGGCGGAAGCCCACCGCGTTTAAGTCGTCTGACGGTGGAATATACGCGAAAATAGGAGTATACCTCCTATCAAGGCTCAGCTTCACAGCTACTGCCTGAAAGGAGGTATCTAAAGCTAAGAGAAGTACGGAGACATCATGCCGGGTGTAAATTGCACATCCCCCCACCCGGGCCCTATCCCCTGGTGGTGAGGTCGCAAAACCCTTATATCACAAGAGGGTGGGCATGGGGCATGCGCCCAGCATGGTCTCCTGCAAAAAGATAGCTAACGGGGAACGGGAGGAGACTAACCTCCGCAGCTCATCCCAGTTGCCTCGTTGCCCTCTTTTCGGGGATCCACCGTCTCCGAGCCACCCAGCCCACAACTAGGCTGTCTTCCTTTCGGCGGCAGTTTTCGGAACCCCGGAAGATGGCCTGGAGACCAACTTCAGGGGTGTTGTCTCCTGTGAGTCTAACGAGTCGGTGGAGGCGCGTGGCTGTTTTGCCTTATGGGAAACGGTCACGCTGGGGGAAGGGATGGGGGCTCTGTTTTGTTGCCGGGGCTTTGTGTTAACCCTTTGTGCTGCAAGCTTTATCATGGGAGAGCCCGGGTTGAGTATAACTTTCAGAAATCCTCTGAATGGGCGCGGAAACAACCGTTCTCGTTGGCCTGGATGGGCCAGGAGCACAGGGTGTCTTTCTAAGCATTGAGGCGTAAGACGTTACAGGCAGAGCCGGGCGCGCCAGGACCACGTCCTTAGCCCTGCGCAATGAAAGACGATCCTGGGCCTTAAGGCCAGTATTTCTTTCATAAGGAGATATGCACCACATTGCTTCAAAGAAGCGGGGTGCGGCTCTCCGCAATTGCCACACTTGGTTACACACGATTTTGACTTATCGTGTGCAGCCTTGTAGCAATTTACACAGATTTCGGGTAACCCCGACTTTGCACATCTGCATGAGCGATTCGTTTGGCCGAAACGGTGAGAGTAATAACACTTCCGCGTCAGTAGCACGAATGCCTTCACGCGGTAGCGGTACCAACCGGCACGCACCTACTCGGAGCTTGTCACAGTCGAACGTGACGAGGAGTGTAGGGGTGGGTCTCGAGGTCCCTCCCTATTTTATCATCACACGCTAAAGCTCTTTTCTGATGGATCATGTTGCCCTTAGTCAACACGCTGCCATCCGTGGAGCGAATAACGAGGAAGCGTTTGAAGCAAGCGGGCTCGAAAACGCCGAATAATCTCTGAAGGATGGGCCCCAATGTAATCGAGGCTCTGCTCTGCGCTCTAGCCCTTTTGGTCTTAGTCAGGAGCTCCGCACCCGGGTGGGGGGCAGAGGGGCCCGATGTTTCGATCTTGGCTTGGTCGCCTACCAAAATGGCGTCCCCACAGGCCCCGTGGATGTAGAGGAGCCCAAGTCTTTTTAGTATTTGAGGATTTTTCTTTTCCTTTTTAGGAGAGGATCGGAGTGAATGAACCTTATTCTCCCCTCCACCGGCAGGAGCGCCCAGGCCAGATGGACCCGCCTCAGCAAGGTCCTTCGCCGAGATGGACAAGGTCCTGGCAGTCGTAGAGGTACTGGTCGGAGAAGGAGATCCTTCCCCTCCTTGTACTGCCTTGGAAACCCTAGCAGTTTGAGGAGGACCTTGCATAGGAGCGGACTCGAGTTCGGTGCTTGGCGCCGAGCCAAGATTCGCTCTCATGGACCATGTCTATCTCGGGTGGGCCTCCATTTGGCAATCCTCCCCAAGAGATCATAGGTCCTATTGGCAGCAGTGTCATTAGTCTTGTCTTGGGAGGCACAGGCTTTGACCCCCGCTAGGTTTAGTATTATAACTAGCAGGTCTTTTGAGGGTAGCGACCGAAGGAGCTTGGCTTTCCTCTCCCCCCAAGGGGGTTTGCCCTTTCGTGCTGCTTCAATGGGGAGCGGTCGGCTATAGGCTGCCTGCTGGCTTCTTTGCAGTCCCCTTGGAAAGTAAAGGGGGGGACTGCCGCTTGAAGGAGGGAGGTGCCCGAAGGCATCTCCAGACAAGGGGGTGAGGGGGAGTCCCCTACACCCATAGGCGAAGGAGAAGAGTAAGCCTCATCGCTGGTTAGAGAGATCTAGAGGGTATCCTGCGAGAGCACAAGGGCGGGGGGGGGGGGCGAAACCTCCATTTTTTCTGTAGAGCTGCCCGAAGGTTGCTCCGTTGATTGTGAAGGGAAAACGGGAAGGGTTTTTTTTTTAATTTGTATCATTGGGCATGTTAACCCTAATTTTCTCACCGGATGCACACGCTGATCCCCCCTCGCAGTAGTTTGCCCTGCAAGGGGTGAGTACAGACCTGACAAAGCCAGGTGCTGCCCTTCAAGACCACCCCTCCAGCCTGTTGGCCTGGAAGTCCCTCATCATGGTGGCTCCACCTTGGACGCGGCGTAAAATGGATAGCGTTTGAAAATAGAAAGGAAGAAGTGGTGAGGTAGATGTGGGTGGGGATAAAGCAAGTTATTATAACCCCTATCTCAAAATGGAGCTCATGGGTGAGGGATCATTGTCCCCTCTTCCCTCAGACCTGATCCGGGCTAGTTTGCTCAGAAGAAGGTCAGCATCTACCCTGTAAAATTAAAGGCTGATCAGAGAAAGTTGTGGGAAAGGTTTTATGAAAAGCGAGCAAACAGGGTGGAAATACAAAGTGTTCTGAAGGAAGGAGAAGAGGCTAAGCTGAGATCGGACGGGGTGCTGAGTCCCGTCAGCACGGTGGCCAGGATGGAAAATCACCGCGCCACTTACGGGGAAGAAATGGTTAAAACGAGAGAAAAATTTGGTGCAGTTATTTTACAGGAAAGTGCACTGAATACAATTCAGTTACAGGTCAGGTCACTGCGCATTGAATTTCAATGTCTATGTTACAGGCAGGCCACTTACCTCTTTGCTAGGACACAGGACCAGGATGAAGAACTTGACCTGTTTGCTCGTCCTGCCCATGTTAGCAGGCTGCTTGAGGCGTGCGATGGCGACGTGTCTCCGCTGCAACGAGGGCAGATTACCCCTGGAAAGCAAACGGGAGAATTAAGGGTCAGCGCAAAACTTGGAAATAGGGGTGTTATTTATTTAAAAGGGTGACATCGGGCAACTGGTATCAAGGACAAATGGCATCGAAGAAACTTTTAGCCCTAGATTAGGCTATTTTATTAAAAACAAAATTTACATGTCAAAAACCAACCCAAAATAAAAAAAGCTACAACTATCAAAAAAACAAGAAACAACAAAAAAACCCACCATGATAAGGTGCCGGAAGGAGCTCCACTCCCTCCAGTGTTTTAGGTTGTACTCCAAAATAAACAAACAAAAACAAACGACTATATGCAATAGAAGAGGCCAGACTCTCCCAAGGAACTCCCAAATTCTACAATCGTGATTATACAATCTCGTCCCAAATGCAAGGGACAAGGAGTAGCGCCCTCCTTTCTTCCTGTCCCGGTACCATGATAGGTAGAAAAGACAGTATGGGGGCCTAAACAGTCGTAAAAATAAGGTTGGAGGGAGCATTCTATCAAATGTCAGTTCCTTCCCGTGGGTGTGCCATTCGTAGATGAGTGAAAACGACCTGAAGTTGTGGCGTAACTTTAGGTTTACGTCGGTCGTCTGCCATCTCCTTTCTCAAGCAGCTTGATTCTGGACATGTCGATAGTCTGGGGAAAAGCAAAACGCTATATCCTAGTCCTAGCCGACTCTTTACCTTCCTCTCCAGCGTGTTCCAGCAATCCTCACATTTTGATAAACCCAGGAGAATATAATCTCAAGTTCCTCCGGGCTCGCGGCAGCTATGACGTGACCGATATTATGAATCAGGGGATGCAGAGATTCCAATGCTCTGGGAGCACCTTAGCTGCTGTGAATTATCGCTCTTAATCACAATCTGGTCTACAAACCATTCCTGATGCGTAATCTCCCGTAACGAGCGATGCATTGAAACCGGTTGGCCGAATTCAAACAAGAGGGACACGGCATGAAAGCCGAAACTCTCTTCGGATTTGGAGCGACCCTTGTACACTGGCACTGATCCGGCATGACACGGCGTGTGCTCCGTAACTCCAACCCACCTCTTTTGGTGCTGTAGAAGCTTAGTGAGCAGAGGTGAGGAGACAAATAGTCGAACGTGGTACCCTCCAGGGTGACATCTTGGACAGAACCAGATGCGCCACTGACCCGAGAGCTACACCGAGTTATCGAAGGAGTTTCCTAGCCCTAAACCCATCGTGGTAAGGGTATGACTGGCCCCTCTCGGTGGCATAGGCACCTTCAAGGTAGGATGCGGATGCAGTGAGAGATGTTGGCGAGTGAGGGAGGCCCCAGGCTCGAACATACATCCGCATAAGGCCCTGTACATGACACAGAGTGAGTGGCATCTCCTCAGCATGGAAAAGTGGCATCTCTTGGCGGCATTTGCACCGTCGAGACCGGCCTGGTGTACTTGTCTATAATGCACTCTGTATTGCAGCAAGAAAGCGTCATCTCCTCAGCATGCGCCGCCAGTAACCAAAGATGGAATCCGCTCCTAACCAAGACGCCCGGCCAGACTTGAAGTAAACCACTCTACCTGGTCACCGACTCCTTCCTGGAAATATAGTTTGGGGATTGAGCTTTACAGTCTGAGCTTCCTCTCAGAAGTGGCGTGAGGAGAGGCCATAACATGCCATGAATATTGCCAAATGTTAACCACTTAATAAGAATTCAGTTTAGATTCAAGTTGAATTATTGCGAGGAAAGGAAATTATTGTAATCCAAAGAGATCCCTCGACTGGATAAGGAAATTCGCATAAAGACTAGAATGACTATCGTTTTCAAGCCCGAGAGCAGAAATAACGGTTGTATTTTAGATCCCGATTAGAATTGTTGCACACAAACATGGCACCTAAACCACACTCGCAAATGCACTTAGAGAAATTTCAGGAATGGTATAGGCTCCACGCTGACGAGCTTGGGCCCGCCCCACCTGGTACAAATGGAGATGCTTGACAACTCTACTACACTAACTAATCCTACCACCGTCGAGGAAAACCATTAAAACAACACCCAAACGTGCCACCGGTCCTTCCGGCCTTCCAGGCACAATAATACCTTACCTCCCACAAAATATCTTTCTTACACTTACATAACTATTCATAGCCTCACTCGCCTCTAGGCCCTTCCAACAACAATTAAAAACACCACACAACATACTACTGCACAAACAAATAAAAAATCAAAACGTGCAAACAACTACAGGTCATTGCTCAGAGCACCTAGAAAAAATACTTGAACAAATGATCAATACCCGTCTCCTGCATTTTCTGGAGGAGAGTTACTCGTTACCCCTGCCATATGGCTTCAGGAGAGGATGGCTCACTTAATCGGCTGTGACAATCATTCATGATATAATATACAAAGCACGACATTCACGACAAAAAAACGCATTCCGTCAGCAAAGACGTGGAGAAGACCTTAGAGAAGGTGTGGCATGAGAGACTTGGCTGTAAACTAGCCAACAACACGGAGCTCCTCATCTGCATCAGAAGGCTTCTCTCCCACTAACTTTCCGACCAGAGGTACCACATAAAATACAATCAAACGATATTACAACCCCTCTCACC
This sequence comes from Ceratothoa steindachneri, assembly GCA_963969495.1. Lineage (NCBI taxonomy): Eukaryota > Metazoa > Arthropoda > Malacostraca > Isopoda > Cymothoidae > Ceratothoa > Ceratothoa steindachneri. The sequence goes on from OZ018322.1 coordinate 115,176,994, forward strand.
ACGCGCAAGCGTACCCAAGGGTGGCTGATTTGCACCCACAATTTACATAATGTACACTTATGACACTCCATGCTAACTGAATAAATCACTACAGACACACACACACACACACACACACTCCCCTAGGCCCATTAAGAGATCATTCTCGTCTTTGGCCGTGGCTCAAAGAGAATCGCGCACAATCCCAAAATGATATTGAACGCTAAAGCAGAATATAAGGTACAGGACAAATGAGTAATAGGTACGAATACTTAGAAGACTGATGACGCTCTACGGCGTACGAGATCAATGCATACACAACATACAAATATATATACATACAAAATACCTAAACCACCCAGTCCAAACAAGACTTGCATACAAACATCCCCAAAATAATGGGGTTAACATGTGGCAAGCTCCTAAAATTTGACCCACACCCAAACTTCACCCCAAAAAGAGAGCCAAAATCACAAACATGAAGCTGCTTAGGTTTTATCCCGTCATCCACAAAATACAATTGCACATATACGAATATAAAACACTTGTTCGACCACTCCTTACATATTCACCAGTCACACTCGTAGCAACAAGTAAATATGGCCGAGAAAAGCACAGCGCATTCACAATTCTGCTCTAAAAGGCGCATGCCTCTTTCCTATGTGCATACACATGTCCACACCACACTAAAACAAAAACTAATACCACTCAATACATACATCCACGCCCGGTTAACATATTTGGCGAAAATCGCCAAATATATATATATATATACAGCTATATACACTAGACAATACGCTGCGATTGCGTTAAGATACTCCGCAACCCTCGACTACCCTGAGCCAACAATTTTCAACACATAAGACAAGAGCAACATGAATAACGCGTTTCCACAACACGTGACTCTCCTCACATCCTCATCCTCCCACTGCCCCAATCGAACCCAATACCACTACCCAAAACGCACATGAGGCATCAGTGTCTAGCCACTGACCCGTCAACTCCCTCTATTCCCTCTAACAAAAAGCAGAAACTATCCTCTTATACTACACGATCGCTGTGGAATACCACAGTCATCCCTCTACTGTTATTTCCAATTGGTGCAATGCGACCAGCTCGGCAGTGAAGACAGACGTAATGCCCTGTAGAACCATCCTGGCTTCAAACAAGGGTAGATGACGTGAAAGGTGCACCAATCTTCAGATTTGAGACGATCCGTGTACACTGGCACAGATCGAGTGTGGCATGTGTGTTCCATGAAATTCAAACACAGTACTCTCGGTGCGGTGTAGAAGGTTTGGGAGCAGAGGCATGGTGTCAAACTTTCACAAGTGGTACCCTCCTGGGTGACGTATTCAACATAACCAGAAGTGCCACCCGTCAGAGAGCTATATTGCACTCTCGAATTAATTATTGCCTTACCATAAACCCAAAAGGGAATGATTGGCGTTCCAGAACGATGGCATAGGCACCATTGAGATCGGCACTGGGTGAAATGAGAGCCGTTGGTGACTGAGAGAGAACCTTGGCTCGCGCATACACTCGTATAATGCAGTGTACGTCGTAAAGCGAACAAAATCGAAAAGGAAAACGTTTTTCTACATGTGAGGTGCGGAAGGCACTAGTCGCCAAACGGAAACCAGTGGTGTGGTGGATAGAGTCAACCTTCCGCAACTTACTCTCGATTGCGCACGAGTAGAACTCATTTATAGCCTAGCTCAGAACGAAAAAAGGGCCGGTAAATAGTAACGAAGTAGCCCTATCAGCACCTAACTGATGAACAAAACGTAATGAACAATGTCAATAGTGCGGGTGCAATGGGCCCCCAGGACGCGAATATGTGTCTCCCAGGTAAGAGTGGGTGAAAAACAAAATTAAGGAAACGATGGAAATCTACCACATCCACGCAAACTTCCTTATTTAAAGTATCAGGGTCGTACTGAAGCTGTGGATGGAGACAGAAGTGCATTCCATTAGTCTTGGCCAAAGGAAAACCGAAAGCCGTGCGATTCGGCAGAACGAGAGATGCAGTTCAGAGCATATTGAGAGTTTACGCTCCAGGGTAAGCATATGGGTCGCACAGCAAAAGAGATTAAAAGATAGTCAACGTAGAAGCTTAATCTACTTACTTAAACTGAAATGACCTATCTTACCTACCTACACATTTCGTACTTGTGAAGAAGAAAAAAAAGTGCAACACGTGAAAATTGCATCTAAATACAAGTATCTTTCTCTCTTCACGGTAAACGCCAAGATTTTAAAATATATCTATCACTTTTGAATAGCTTGTGGCAACATGGCGAATGTATATAGTCTTCAACATCCAAGGAACAGGAATCACACATCTTTACTCACCGGATTTTAAGAACACAAACGTTTAGTGCTCCCAAAACAGGCGAGGTTTAGTACCGTGAAGTAAAAATAAGAAAAAAATGTGGTTTAGTCTGACGTCAGGGAGAAAATATATATATTATTTAATGGTAGGAAAGAGAGCGAGATATCGAAATGCAATTTTCACGTCTTACCCTTTTTAAAAAAAAGCAAACTTTCAGAGAAACGACTTTTATAGTTGTTTTTTTTTAGTAACAGCCTATCATAATCCAACAGTGACGTTCTTCTATTCGAAGGATGGACGTGACGGAAGAAAGGGTAGTATTGTGATTAGCTGTGTCTGATGGCAAACGTTACCAGGTGTGTGTGCGCGTATACCTCCGACTCAATGCACAGCCTAATTCTCGGACTAACCTTAGGAAGACCTTTGCAATTATATAATTCTAAATAAAATGTAAAACAACATAAGGGTTTCAAATTTCGTAGGAATCAGCCGAATAGGTATGATGTTATAGTAAAAACAAAATAATTCCAGGGCTAACCTTTGGAGGACCTTGGCAATTATATCATTCGAAAGAAAATGTAAAACAACATAAGGGATTCAAATTTCGTTAAAATCGGCTGAATAGTTACAATGTTATTCCAAAAAACAAAAATAGCAAAACGGGGACCGAGCGATATAGTGAGATATATAGTCGCTCGCCACTAGACTCGCACGCGACTAAAAATCAAGTTCAACTAGGTGGGTCTGGTATTACGATACAGGTAGACGAACCATGCATTTCCATCAAACCCAATCATCACAGAGGAAGCTCTTCCCATTCCCAAATTTTGGTTTTTGCAATTGTAGATACATCAAAGACACCAGCCATAGACTACATGGAAATATTCCAGCAACGCGATGCTGGTACTCTTTTACCAATAATTAAGAAGGTAGTTCGGCAAGGGTCGACTGTTCACGCAGACAAATGGAATGCTTACCAAAAAATCAGTAACCTAGGATACCTACATAAAACTGTAAATCATTCGTTACATTTTGTTGATAAATAATAGAACAGCTGTTCACACTTAGCATATAGAATCCTATTGGAACAAAACAAAGCTAAAATAAAAAAGATGTATTGATGTAAAAGCGAATTCTTACACTCCTATTTATAGGAATTTATGTATCGTGAACAGCAGCAGGAAAACTAATTTGATTGATTTTGTGCTGAAATTTCGAAACAGTATTTATGTAATTTTTAAAGCGATTTATGTAGTAATAAAGTATTACTAAAGTAATTTCTTGTGTAAATTTTCTATATGATTCACCTAATAAATTATTAAACACAGAACTAATCCTTGTTATATATCGTATCTTATATTTTTTCTAATCTTCATTAGCCCCAAATTGGAGCACTTATTCTTCAAAAGGTCAAAACTAGGCCCCTTTTGTGAAAAAGGGTCATGTGGGGCCGCTATTCTTCAAAAGCAGGCGTGGATCTTGGGGGTGCTCAGGGGCTGAAGCACCCCTAAAAATTTTTCAGAGAGCTTGAATGTCCCTTATATGATACATGTATAAAATAGAGGAAATTCTAAAAAATAATGATTGAATTCAGTATTTTATTTTAGCTCAGGTCCAAAAACTACAATTCGTAATTTTCTGATGTGTAGAAAAAATTTCGGATCTGAAAGAGTTTCTCGCGTGCTATATTGTTATTTATTATCAATGTTGTGTAAGATAACCATTATTAACTTTCAATGCCATTTTTTCAGGCTCTTCAGAAGGATAAATTCAGGTTAGCTCCTCCTAAATTTCTATCCTAGATCCACCACTGTTCAAAAAATCGAATTTTGTAGTTAAGGTTGTATTTATCGAACTTTCAAATGAGAATTAAAACGCAGCTTCACGGATTTTTGTTTTGTATAGAACGATATCTACAAGTAGGAGGGGCTTCGCCATTTCTCCACGCAGGACTGGTTTGTGCTTCGTATGCAGACCTTTTCGGTCTGTGGCCTACAACCTATATAGCTCTAGCAACGGGCCTTTGGTTGAAAAAAATCTAAAAGGTTTCCAGTACATACTTGGCTACGTTAAAATATAAAATAAGTCCAACACCAAACCTCAAAACAATACAAAAACAACAAACAAAGCAAAAACAAGAAAAAGCGAGCCCGCTCCAGCGTCGGGGGAACAGACAACCCAAATTAGAGAGTCAAATAAAAGGAAGGAAGCAAGTCTCCCCCAAAATGTCAAATAAATTACAAGTCTGTTTAGATGAACCTGTTCCGAGTATAAGGGACAAGCGATTAGCGACCCTGCTTGTCCTGATACTGGGCCATTAACGTGCACGGAGATCACCAGGATTAGGAAGTTGAACAAATATGTGCCGAACAATCTGGAGTAAAACGCAGTCGTCGCAATAGAGTGCAGGCGAGTGTGTCCAATTCGAAGACGACAGAAAACAACATGAAGCCTTCATGGCATTGGGGGGTAGGTCCAAGGGAACAGTCACGGCACAATGGCACGACACTTTTAGTTTCCCTCGGCCGTCTCCCTCCTCTTATTTGCCAAGCAGGCAGGTGGACTTTCCTGATTCCTGCCATGAAATCGGTGTGAGGAAGTGCGAAACGCTGGTCTGGTTGCCCAGGCATCGCGGACTCTTTGGCACCCTCATCAGCGCGCCCATTCAACGCAATTCCCACATGTTCAGAAACCAAGCCGAAGATAATCTCGACCTTCGCCCGCTTTCTGGCAACCATGGTGGTGTAGAGATCCTAATGCCCCGAAGTGCTCAGAGTGCTTTGTGACACTAAAAGTTCAAAAGTTGGTCTCCGAACAGGGTACGACACGTCATTTCCCGTACCTAGCGATTAAGTGCGATCAGCTTGGCCCGTGAAGACACGCAGTGCCTGGTAGAATCCCGCTGAGTTCAAAAAGGGGGGATACGGAGTAGAACCCGATCCCTTAAATGGACTTGGATCCATTTTTGTACATTGCTAGGGATCCAGCGCGACACGAGGTGTGGCGACAAATACTCAAAGGTGATATTCACCTCCAGAGTGGCAACATAGGCATGACGATATGCGCCATCGAGGTCTCGAAGGAGTTTCCTAGCCCTAAATCCAAAGGGCTTGGGTATGACTGCAGTATCTCTGTGGCAGAGACACCGTCGAGTTCGGGCGTGGATGGACTGAGAGACGTTGGCAACTACGGAAGGCGCCGGGCTTGCGCGTAGAAGCAAATAATTCCCTGGGTACTATGCAGAGCAAGTGGCATCTCCCCAGCATGGAAAAGTGGGCATGCAAAATGCACCATTTTCCAAACCAAAATCCGTGTGGTGGATCAAGTCCACCTTCCGCAATACCTACACGCCTGATTGCAGATATCTAAAACTCGGTTACGTGGTCGAGCTTCGAACGAACAAAAGATTGTTAGAAAAGTAAGGCAGTAGCTTTATCAGAACCCCAAGTGCTGAACGTCACGGAACTAAAAATGTCCATGGAGCGGGTGAAAAAATCACTAAGGCTGCGAATATATGCGTCTTAGGTATGGCGTTGGGCAAAAAAAAGACCAAAGAAACGGTGCGAATCACCCCTTCCATTTGAGCCTCGTTTAGGAAATAGTCCGTGTCAGAGTGGAGCCGAGGATGGTGGCACAAAGGCACCACGGTAGTCTTGGCCCAATAAAACCGAAATCTCGGTGCGTCGGCATAGCAATAGATGCGATTCAATGCTTTTTAGATTAAACGCTCCAAATTTGGCATCTGAGCCTATCTGGCGACTACACAAATGGGCACAAGTCGCCGCACTCAGGATAGCCTAGCACTAGGCTACTTTAAAATATAAATATGAAAAACAAAAACAAAAATTAAAAGGGAAAATGTCAACAGGGAGATCCCCCTGGCGCAGGAACGTGGAACCTACAAAGAAAACAACAAAAAAACCTAGTTAAATAAAAGGGAGAAGACCGGCCTCCCTCCAAAAGTCTACAAGTCCACCATTTAATGTGCACGAACTCGTCCCGAGTACAAGGGACAGGCGGTAGCGACCCGCCCATCCCGGTATCGGGACAGGTGACGTGCACGGAGATCACCCAGACTGAGACATTCAACAAGAATGTGCCAAACAGTCTGGGGGACAACGCAGTCTTCACAGTAGGGCGCTGGTAAGCGCTCGATCAAATGGCGGTGCGTCCCGCGAGTGTGTCCAATTCGGACACGACAGAAAGCAACCTGAAGCCTTCCTGTGCGGCATTAAGGGGTAGGTCCATGGGAACTGTCGCAGCGCAATGGCACGCAAATTTAAGTTCCCATCGACCGTCTGCCATCTTCTTTGCCAAGCAGCCAGAAGAGCTACCCGTATACGTGCCATGTAGTCGGTGTGAGGAAGAGCAAAACGCTGGTCCAGTCGCAGAGTCCTCGCGGACTCTTTGGCACCCTCATTTCCCGCAATTCCTACATGCCCAGGAACCTAGCAGAAGATAATTTCGACAGCTACGCGGCTTGTGAAAAACTGTGGAGTTACGGATATTGCGAAGCAGGTGATGCGAAGATTCCAATGCCCCGAGAGCACTGAGGGCGCTTTGTGAGTCGCTATAGATCACAATCTGGTCTCCGAACCGGACACGTCGCGTAATTTCCCGTACCGAGTGGTGTATTGACACCAACTAGATCGGCCGTAAAGACAGACGCAGTGCCTGGCAGAGTCCCGCTGACTTCAAAAAGAGGGGATACGGCGTGGAAGCCGACCCTCTCTTCGGAATTGGAGCCATCCGTATACACTGGTACGGTTCCAGCGTGACACGAGGTGTGCTCCAAAAAGGTCGAACGCAATACTTCCGGCGCTGTACAATCTTTGGGAGCAGAGGTGTGGCGACAAATAGCCAAATTTGGTACCTTCCAGGATGGCGTCCTGGGCAGAACCAGGGATGCCATCGGGCCGAGAGCTATACCTAGCTCTCGAAGGAGTTTCTTGTCCATAAACCCAAAGGGCTTAGGATATGACTGGCGTCTCTCGGCGGCATATGCACCGTCGAAATAAGCTGCGGATGCAGTGACAGCTGTTGGCGACTGAGGGAGGCACCGGGCTCGCGCGTACAGGCGAGTGATGCACTGTGCACGGCGTATAGCGAGGGGCATCTTCCAAGCATCGACTAGTAGGCTCTCAATAATTGAAGTGCAGAAGGCACCTGTCGTCAGGCGAAGGCCGTTGGGTTGGATTAAGTCCACCTCCCGCAATACACGCTCGGCTGCGGATAAATATAACTTGCATCCGTAGCCGAGCTTCGAAGGAACAAAGGATCGATAAAAAAGTAAGACAGTAGCCCTATCAGCGCCCCATCATCGCTACCTACCTACTTCTCTTTTTGGATAGTCAATGGGTGGACTTGATGGCCATATCATGCTGTAGAAAGTAGTAGGGTATATATATATATATATATATATATATATATATATATATATATGTTGAGAAAAATTCGAGAAACATTTTCGATTTAGGGCAAGTCAATAAGGTGGTTAATAATAGGGTTCAAATAGGCTTTTGAACATCCTCGAGTAGTCCGAAAGGTTTTTCAGTTTTCCTTCTTGTATCTCCCCTACTCACTGACGGCATAACTTTGAATTCTACATTTTCTAAATTAGTTGTCCTTCTTCAATCCTTCTCATCAGTTATACTTCTTCAATCCTTCTCATCAGTTGTCCTTCTTCAATCCTTCTCATCAGTTTTCCTTCCTCAATCTTTCTCATCAGTCGTCTCTCAATCCTTCTCATCAGTTGTCCTCCATCAAGCCTTCTCATCAGATGTCCTTGACTCCCTATCATTAGTTGTCCTTCAATCCTTTTCATAAATTGTTCTTCTTCAATTCTTCTCACCAGTTGTCCTTCTTGACTCCCTATCATCAGTTGTCGTTCTTTAATCCTTGTCATCAGTTTTCTTTCTTCAATCATTCTCATTAGTTGTCTTTCTTGAGTCCTTATTATCAGTTGTCCCTCTTCAATCCTTTTAGTCACTTGTCTTTCTTCAATCCTTCTTATCAGTTGTCCTTCAATCCTTCTCAGTTGTTGTCCTTGTTCACTCCTTATCAAAAGTTATTCTTCTCCAATCCTTCGCATCAGTTGTCTTTCTTCAATTTTTTCATCAGTTGTCATTCTTCAATCCATATCATCATTTCTTTCGTTCACTCCTTCTCATCATTTGATATTGTCCAATCCTTCTCGTCAGTTGTCCTTTTTCAATCCTTCTCAAAAGGTTGTCATTCTTCAATCCTTCTCACCAGTTGTCCTACTTCAACCCAGTTATCAGTTGTCCTACTTCAACCCAACTTATCAGTTGTCCTTCTTCACCCCTTATTATCGGTTGTTCTTCATTCCTTCTCATCAGTTATCCTTCTTCAATCCATCTCATCAGTTGTCCTTCACTCATTATCATTAGTTCTCCTTCTTCAATCCTTCTCATCAGTTGTCCTTCTTCAATCCTTCTCATAAGTTGTCTCAATCCTTCCTATCAGTTGTCCTCCTTCAATCCTTCTTACCAGATGTCCTTCTTGACTGCCTATGATCAGTTGTCCTTGTTCAATCCTTTTCATCACTTTTCCTTTTTCAATCCTCCCCCTTTGTTGTTCTTGTTCACTCGTTATCAAAAGTTTTCTCTAATCATTCTCATCAGTTGTCTTTATTTACCCTTTATCATCAGTTGTCCTTCTTTAATCCTTCTCGTCAGTTTTCCTTCTTCAATCTTTCTCATTAGTTTTTCTTTCTTAATCCTCCCCTCAGTTGTACTTCGTCAATCCTTCTCATTAGTTGTCATTCTTCAATCCTTATTATCAGTTGTCATTCTTGACTCCCTATCATCAGTTGTCTTTCCTTAATTATTGTCATCAGTTGTCTTTCTTCAATCCTTCGCATTAGTTGTCTTTCTTGAGTTCTTATTATCAGTTGTCCTTCTTCAATTCTTTTCATCCCTTGTTATCACGTTCTGGGAAAGGTAGTCAGGCCCGCGGCGATGAGGTTGCCGGAGAAGAACTCAACGGCCTCATCTACCGACCTAAACTCCTCTACTGAGTTAGAGAATTCAGTCATTTCCTGAAATGCAAGCCACCGCGGCCGCGCCAAGAATCACCGAGGTGAGCTCTCAGTCGGCAGCTGTCCTGAAAATGATATTTGAATGGGAAAGTGATCACTACCCCCCAATCAAAATCACATCAGGCTGTGCATCCGTAGAGCACAGATAGATCAAGACAAGAAAATGAAGCTGTTCTCGGGCAGTGATGCGTAAATTCTTCCACATTTATTACACCTATTTCATGCTCTTGGATCGATCAGCAAGGACTTGTCCCCTGGGATTTATGGAGTAATCTCCCCAGAGAGGATGTCTGCCGTTCAGATCTCCAAGCAAGAGAAAGGGCCTTGGCAACAATGCCACGAGGTGACGGAAGTCCCCCGCGTCGAAGTCAGCTGACGGTGGAATGTACGCAGAAATGATAGTATACCTCCTATCCAGGTGAAACTGCACAGCCACTGCCTGAAAGGAGGTATCTAAAGAGAAAGGAAGAACGGAGACATCATGCCGGGTGTAAGCCGCGCATCCCCCAGCCCGGCCATCCCGCGGTGGTGGGGTCGCAAGACCCTTATACCCCGGGTGGGCGGGCAGGGGGCACGCGCCTAGCATGGTCTCCTGCAAAGAGATAGCTAACGGGGAACGGGACGAGACGACCCTCCTCAGCTCCTCTCAGTTGGCCCGGAGTCCACGGCAATGCCATTAAAGGAATATGCCCTCCAGGCCTAGCTCAGAGGAGACGCGGGGGCCCTCCTCGAAGAGAAGACCCTCACGGAAATGGCCGTACGCATCCCGGAGGCAGAACCGCGAGCGCTGTTGGTTGGACAATGCGCTGAAGGCGCTGTCGCCTTCAAGGACTTATTGGGGGAGGTTGGGCTCGCCATGCGATTCTTTTTCTCCCACCACCTCAAAACCTTAGGCGGGCGTTGCGGCTTCGGAGGCACGGGGGAAGCCTCTTTTCGAGGATCCATCGTCTCCGAGCCACCCAGCCCACCACTAGGCTTGGGCGAAGGAGCCGAAGTTCTTTTGTTGCTGTTCTCCTTTCGGGGGTAGCTTTAGGAACACCGGAAGATGGCCTGGCGACCAACTTCAGAGGTATTGTCTCCTGTGAGTCTAAAGACTCGGTGGAGGCGCGTGGCCGTTTCGACTTACGTGAAACGGTCACGCTGGGGGACGGGGGAGGAGCCCTGATTTAGCCGGGGATGGGTGTGAACCCTTTGTGCCACCAGCTTTACAAGGGGAGCGCCTAGGGTTGAGTATAAACCGCAGAAGGGCTCCGAATGGGCGCGGAAACAACCGTGCTCGTTTGCCTGGATGGGCCCTAAGCAGAGGGTGTCTTTCTAAGCATTGAGGCGTAAGACGTTCCAGGCAGAGCCGGGCGCGCCCGAACTAAGTCCTTAGCTTCTCGGAATTTGAGACGATCCCGGGCCTAAACGGCCAGTATATCTTTCTCAAGGAGAGATACACCACATTGCTTCGAAAAAGGGGGGGGGGCGGCTCTCCCTAATTGACACACTTGGCCACGCACGCTTTTGACTTATCGGGTGGGGCCTTGTAGCAATTTACACATAACCCCGACTTTGCACATCTACATGAGCGATTCGTATGGCCGAAGCGGTGACAGTACTAGCACATCCGCGTCAGTGGCACGAATGCTTTCACGCGGTAGAGGTACCAACCGACACGCACCAACTCAGGGAACTTGTTACATTTGAACGTGACGAAGAGTGTAGGGGTGGGTCTCGAGGCCCCTCCCTGTTTTCTCATCACACTTTTGACCTAACCGACCCATAGTCGGCCAGCTCTAAAGTGATGAGCTTTATGGAATAGTCAACGAGTTCCCTCGCATAAACTACTCCTTTCACAAAGTACATGGTAGAGTGCGACTTTCACACTAACAGGCGTGCCATCAAGTGGCCGAAGGGCACTAATCATGGTCACTTCGGAGGGATTCGACGCATTCGTCAAAAGGCTCCCGTAGGAGAAGGGTCACCTTCGGCTCTCTACCAATCACACTAGCTAAAGATCTCTGATGGATCATGTTGCCCTTAGCAAACATGGTCCCATCAGTGGAGCGAATAACGAGGAAGCGTTTGAAGCCAGCGGGCCCGAAAACGCCGGGTAATCTCTGAATGAAGGGCCCCGATGTTATCCAGCCTCCGTCCTGAGCACCTCTAGGCATAGTCAATGGCTCTGCACCCGAGGGACAAATGGGACGGATGTTCCGATCTTGGCTTGGTCGCTTACCGAAATGGCAGCAGACCGATCCGTCCCCACAGCCCCCGCCGATGGAGAGGATCCCCGAGTCTTTTTAGTCTTTTTTTTTAGGAGAGTATGGCGGGGAATTAACCTTCCTCCCCCCTCCGCCGGCAGGGGCCTCCAGGCCAGATGGATCAGCATCGGCAAGGTCCTTCACCGAGATGGAGAAGTTCCTGGCAGTCATAGGGGCACCAGCCGGAGGAGGAGATCCCGCCCCGCTTTTAACTGCCTAGGAAACCCTAGCCGTTTGAGGAGGACCTTGCATAGGAACGGACTCGAGTTCGGTGCTTGGCACTGAGCCTGGATTCGCTCCAAAAAAATGCCCTAGGGTCTGAGGCTGGGTTGCCTCAAGGACCATGTCTATCTCAGGTGGAGCGTCCAGTTGGCTATATCCCCCTCCCAAGACATCACAGGTAATATTGAGAGCAGTTTCATTAGTCGAGTCTGGGGAGGCACAGGCCTTGACCCCCAATAGGTTTAATATTCTAGCCAGTAGGTCTTTTGAGGGAAGTGACCCAAGGGGCCTGGCTTCCTTTTCCCTCCTAAGGGGGTTTGCCCTACCGAGCCACTTGAATGGGGAGCGGTCGGCTATGAGCTGCCTGCTGGCTTTCGTGGAAGTCCCCTTGGAAAGTAAAAGGGGAACTTACGCTGAAAAGAGGGAGGTGCCCGAAGGCACCTCCATACAATGGGGTGAGGGGGAGTCCCCTACACCCGTAGAAGAAGTAGAGGAGTAAGCCTCCTCTCCGGTTAGAGAGATTTGGAGGTTTCCCTGCGAGAACACGGGGTGGGGGAAGGCTCCATTTTTTCTGTGGAGCTGCCCGAGTGTGGCTCCGACGATAGACCAGAGGAAATTGAGGTGAGATTATTAGTTTTCTCATCATTGGGCATGGTGACCCTCTTTTTCGTGAGGGGAGCAAACGCTCATCACCCATTGCAGTAGCCCGCCCTGCACTGGGTGCGTACGTGGCTGACAGAGCCAGGTGCCACCATTTAAGGCTACTCCTTCCGCCTGGTGACCTGGCAGCCCTTCAGCATGGTGGCTCCACCTTGGGCACGGCGTAAAAAAATAGAGGGTGAAGTGAGAAAGAAAGGGGATGTGAGGAAGGTACGGGCGGGGATGAAACGGGTTGTTAAAAACACACCATCCCGAACCGGAGCACAGGAATTAGGGAACATTGTCCCCTCCTCGCTCAGCCCTGGATAGTTGGCTGAGAAAAAGGTCAGCATCTAGCCTGAGAAAATAGAGGCCGATCAGATAAAGATGTGGGAGAGTTTGTAGGGGAAGTGAGTAAGTAGGGAAGAAATGCAGGGTGTATGAAAGAACGAGAAGAGGCTAAGCTGGGGCCAGACGGGCGCTGAGTCCCGTCAGCACGGCGGCCAGGAAGTCAAATTGCCGCGCCCATTCCTGGGACGGGGGGGCTGTCCTCACACGGCAGCTTTAAAGGGCTCTCGCTCCGTATCCTCTCCCTCTCCCCTCTTCATCCCCAAGTAAAAGAGAGAGAGAGAGAGAGAGAGAGAGAGAGAGAGAGAGAGAGAGAGAGAGAGAGAGAGAGAGAGAGAGAGAGAGAGAGAGTAACAAGAAGTAACAAGGAGTAAAAAGGAAAATAAGTACCCTAGATGACCTTACGATCCATACAAGAAGGATACTTTTGGGGAAATCCTCAAAGATGTCCGTTGGCAAAATAGAAGATCAATCGAAGAGGGGAGAGAGAAAGAGAGAGACAGAAAGAGAGAGAAAAAGAGAAAGAGATAGAGAGAAAGAGATAGAGAGAAAGAGATAGGGAAAAAGAGATAGGGAAAAAGAGAGGTAAAGAGAGAGGGGAATAAAGAGGGGAAGAAAGAGGGGAAGAGAGGGGGGGAGAAAGAGGGGATGAAATATGGGAAGAGAGAGGAGAAGAAAGAGGGGAAGAGTGAGGGGAAGATATAGAGGAAGATAGAGGGGAAGAGAGAGGGAAAGAGAGTAACAAGGAGTAACAAGGAGTAACAAGGATGAAAGTACCCTAGAAGACCTTACGGTCCATTCAAAGAGGCTACCTTTGGAGTAGCAGTCGAGCAAGCATATCTCTGCTCAAATGCTTTACGTCCTTAAACGGCCACTTTTCAAGACCCTTTCTCTTCTTGCCTGAACTGGTCAACAGATTCACTGTTGACAACTTCCAACGGGAGTGCGTTGCCCTGGCTTGCACGCGTTCCAATCTCGCGATGTCCTTTCGAAATGAAGGACTCTAGAATTGTACGGCATACTCCAGGTGTGGTCGGACGAGGGAGTTGTACAGACTCAGTACTATCTCCTTGTTCCGATATCCAAACTGTCGCTTTATATACCGTAACATTCTTTGGGCTTTCTTCCCAACCTCAATAAAGTTTTGAGAACTTGAGGTCACTCGTGATAGTTACACCCAAGTCCTTCTCAGTGTCGGTGGATTCAAGAGCAGTGCCCTTAAGGATATAGGGCGATTGGAGACTTCGGTGGCCGATATGCATCCCTTTGCATTTGTTTACGTTGAAAGGCATTTGTCACGTATCAGACGACTCTCCAATCTTCCCAAGATCATCTTGCAGGCGGGCAGTATTTCCACCCTTTGCAACGTTCATACCAAGCTTGTTATCGTCAGCAAATTTGGAAATCTTGGCAACCATGTCACTGTCCATGTCGTTAAAGTAGATGATGAATAGTATTGGTCCCAAGACAGAACCTTGAGGCACCCCGCTAGTAAGGAGCAGCCACTCAGAATCCTGTCCATTCCCCACCACCCGTTGTCGTCTGCCACTTAGCCAGTTCTCTATCCAGCCGGCTACTTTTCCGTCTATGCCCAGCGCGCGCACTTTACAGAGAAGGCGGCGGTGTGGTACCTTATCAAAGGCTTTCTGAAAGTCCCGATCGTGCTCACTGAAGACGAAGTGGAAGAATTCCACAAGGTTTGTCAGGCATGACCGTTGCTTTCGAAAGCCGTGATGGGAACTCCTCAGTAGCAGCTTTGACTCTAAATGCGACGTAATTTTGTCCACGATGTTGCTTTCCCTGAGTTTACCGACTATCGAAGTCAGACTGATAGGTCGGTAGTTCGACGGTTGGCTACGGTCTCCTTTCTTGAAGATAGGAGTCACCTCCGCTTCATGCTAGTCTTTAGGAACGCATTCGGTCCGGATTGACATGTTGAAGATTACGCTCAGGTGTCGTGACACTTGATTACGCACTTCTTTCAACACTTTAGGTAGAAAGCCATCCGGGCTAAGTGACTTATTCGTCATTAGGTCAGTGATCTTCTTTACTATTTCTCCTTCAGTGAAGTCCATATCCTTCAGAGAGTTACATAGAGTTACATAGATACACAGATCACACGGGCCTTACGGCCCAGACTAAGGTGATCTGGCCTTAAATCTACTGCCACTTACACATAGAATAGTAGAAGTAAAGGATAGAAAAGTTTTAGGCTCTCCCCACCCTCCACTCCCTCCGGCAAAAGCCGTACATGAAATAATTTGGGAAAAGTACCTTGCAGGTGTAAGAAGACAGTACCTGAAGGAAATTTGCATTGAATAGTAATTAAATGAAATGAATATGAAAACCACTTACATAAACCTGAAAGAGTTATATTTTTGTAATATTATTTTATTTTGTAGCTTATGCTAAACAATTCCAATATTTGTTAAGTGTTTGTCTAATCTCATTTTAAATGAATCTATAGTTCTGCTGTCCACTACTGCGTTTGGCAAATTATTCCAATCATTAATAATCGAGTAAGTGAAGAAGTTTTTTATTACATCCATAGTGGCTCTTTTACCCTGAAGTTTTGAATCATGTCCACGGGTGGGACACTCCCCTGTCAGTGTGAACAAGTTATTGGCATTAACGTTGTTAAATCCTTTAAGTATTTTGAAGCACTCTATAAGCTGCCCCCTTAGTCTTCGTTTTCTGACGGAAAATAGATTGAGTTTTTTTAGCCTGTCGTGGTAAGGTTTGTTACGTACTGACGGGATAAGTTTTGTCGCTCTGTGTTGTACAGCTTCTAATTTATCTAGGTCTTTTATTAAGTAAGGGGCCCAGAACTGTACAGCGTATTCGAGATGGGGCCTGACAATACTTTTATATAGTGGCATAATTATCTCCTCGCTTTTATAAGTAAAGTTTCTTTTTATAAATCCTAGTGCTGTGTTAGCTTTGTTTGCAGCAGCTGCGCATTGGTTTGATGTTTTTAAGTTTTCTGTAATTATTACTCCTAAATCTTTAACCTGCGGGGTTGTGTTTATTAAGCCGCCTTGCATTGTATAGGTGTATTTTTTGTTTTTTGTTCCGCACTGAAGAATTTGGCATTTGTCGATATTAAATGGCATTTGCCATTTCTCAGACCATTCGGTAATTTTATTTATATCAGCCTGCAGGCTAGCCCTGTCATCTTCGCATAATACTGAGTTACCTATTTTCGTGTCATCTGCAAATTTAGATATGATATTATTTATTCCAACGTCTATGTCATTGATGTATATAGTAAATAAAATAGGCCCCAGGACTGATCCCTGGGGAACACCGCTGGTAACAGATACCCAGTCCGATTCCACGCCATTTATTATCACTCTCTGCTTCCTTTTTTTTAACCAGCTACTAATCCATCCGTATATATTACCGTTAATTCCTAGCGTACGCACTTTGTTCATGAGTTTCTGATGGAGAATTTTGTCAAATGCCTTTTTGAAATCTAGGTAAATTATATCTAATGATTTAGTATCGTTATATAGGTTGAAAAGGTTATGGTAAAAGTCAATTAGGTTTGTTAAGCACGATCTCTTAGACCTAAAACCATGCTGGCTATCACGTATAAGGTTATTGTTTTCGAGGAACTCTACTAGCTTGTCTCTAATGATCGTTTCGAGCAACTTTCCAACTATTGAGGTTAAGCTAATGGGTCTGTAATTACTGGCCTGGTTTTTACATCCCTTCTTAAAGATAGGTGTGACGTTAGCTTCCCTCCAATCATCAGGGACGACCCCATGCTCGAGAGATTTGTTAAAAATGAGAGCAAGTGACTCTGCTAACTTATTATGGACATGTTTTAAGATTCTTGGGTAAAATTTATCAGGACCAGGAGTCTTGTACGAGTTCATTTTCTTTAATTTATCAATTACTAGTTGCGGATTTACTTCCAGGCTCCTTAGTAATGGGTGTCTGACCTGTATAGACTCGTTGTTATCGTTATTAGTATATCCTAAGGTGAAGACTGAACTAAAAAACTCGTTTAAGATATTAGCCATACCCATATCATCTGAAATAATTTCACCCAACTGGTTTTTCAAGGGGCCAATCCCGCTTCTCATTTGCCTATTTCTATTGATATAAGTATAGAAGTGTTTGGGATTAGTGGTGCTTACTTTCGCTATCTCGATTTCGTATTGACGTTTCGTTGATCTTATGAGTGTTTTAACCTTTCTTCTGCTAGTGTTATATTGTTGGTTAACTTGATAGCTTCTATTGTGTTTTAATAATGTGTGGAGACGGTTCCTATCTCTAATTGCTCGTTTGATGTCATTATTAAACCACGGCGGATTGCCTCTATTCGCGTTACTATTCCTTGTCTTAAGACGAACATGGTTTTCTTGGGCTATAAAAAATAGTTCTTTAAATTTATTCCGAAGTTGATTTACATCTTCTATTTCTATCAGCTGCTCGTGAATATTTCCCAGGGCTTCTCTGAGGCCCTCTAAGTTAGCTTTAATGTAGTCTGGTACTTTTGAATAGTTATTGGTAGTTGAATACCTGGCATTTAGATCAAAGCGGATTAGTTTATGGTCACATGTACCTATATGTTCCGCTACGGCCAGAGTTGA